>PVLA01011833.1:0-49503 GCA_004027455.1 Hydrochoerus hydrochaeris | reverse complement strand
ATTATTCTGGTGAAGGGTCTGTATTTCTCTGATACAAGTAGCTTTGGTATAGGTAAAATCTGATTCATAGATATTTCCAAGAGACATTCATAGACTAGAATATTTTTAAAAATCAAGTTTAGAGAAAGATTTTTGTGGACAATGCCCCTGTTTAAGTTATCTTTAGATTTTTCTCAATGTCTGCCAATGTGCCTTTTGTGCATGAGTTTTTATGCAAGATAAATATGCTTGAATCATTAAACGAGTCAAGGTAAAACTCACTTATTGATTGTGGATAAAGAACATGAAGTCTCAAATGTCCCAGGAAACTGGGACATCCATGGAGTTGACAATGCCATTCGGTACCTGCTGTCACAGAGGACCCTCATCTAATTGTGCATCTGTCTCCTAGGTTTCCACATCAGAGTGAAGGACTGAGCGTATTGCTATTAAAATAGTACTTGCTGCTTTTTCATGTATAATGTTAGAGAAGTTCAGACGTGAGATTTACAATGAAAGCAGAGAAGCTCTGTGTACCCCCCTCCCACATAGGGTCCCCTCTGATTAACACTTTACCGTAGGATGGCGTGCGGTTACAGGGAAGCGACTGATATCCACCCAGCCTTGCTAACTGAGACCCAGTTTATTTAATGCCCTTTAGTTTTTGCTACTGTCTATTTTCTCGTCCAAGATCCTATCCAGGGCTTCCCGTTGCCTTTAATTGTGTTTGTTTGCCTCCTCTTGGACTGTGACAGGGTCTCAGACATTCCAAAGTCTTGATGACTTTGAGAGGTCTGAAGAGCATCGGTGTTGGCCTGATGAATTTCTCTTGGTTAGGTGGAGGCAATGTGTTGGTGGGAGGAAGCCCATGGGGGCAAAGAGCTCTTCACGTCTCCTCCAGGAGGGATGCACACTCGCTATGTGACATGTTACTGTGACAGTGACACAGCTTTCTCTACACAAAGTTACTGTTTCTCCTGTTCCCCACCCTCTGTTCTTTGAAGGAAGACACTGTACAACTCACTTATGAAGGCACGGTATCACCTCATGTAAATCAATTATTTGGAATTCTTCACAGGAGATCCAATTTATTCAAATATTTATATCTGCATCAACTCATTGATATTTATGCTATACTTTGGTGTTTATAATCCAATGTAAATTTATTTATTTACTTGCTCACATAATTTTATTTTAATTCCTTGGGATTACACACACAATAATATCATCTGCAAACAAAGCAAGTTTAATTTCTTCCTTACAATTCTGAATATTTGTCATTTGCTTTCTTTGTCTAGTGCAGTAACTACAAATTCTAGTATGACGTGGGATCAGGATGGGTAGAGAGGACATTCCCGCTTTATGTCTGATCTTAAGAGGAAAACATCTAACCTCCTACCAGGTATTCTGTGCCAAGTTGAGAAAACTCCATTTATAGTCTTTGCTGAAAACAGTTATCATGAGAGATGTTGGATTATATCAAAGTCCTTTTCTGTGATTATAGATATGAGCATGACTTTTTTTTTTCCCTTTAAACTGTTGATGTTATACATGGCCATAATTGATTTTTGAGCATCAAACTTTTGAATTATTGAATTACTGCATCTTCATAGCAAATTTTAAAAATATATTGTTAGATTTCATATACTTTAATAGTGTTGAGGATTTTTGCCTGTCTGTTCTAGAGGCACGGTGGACTGTAGCTTTTGTTTCTTTTATGCCTGTATCTGGTTTTGACAGTAGGGTAATGTCAGCCTCGCAGAATGATTTTCACTTGCTTTATTTACAGAAAGACCATACATAGCAGTGATGGCAAACCTTTCAGGGCTTTCCGTGATACCAAACAGTTCCTGTGGCATGCGTGCCATGGCTTCAGCACCACTGCAAAGAATCAGCGTCATTATCTTCTTAAATATCTGATAGCAGTTTGCAGGTAAACAGTTGGCCTTGCCCATCGTTATTTTGTGAAAGTTAGTAGCTACCGATTTGATTTCTTTAGTATGTGTTAGCCTACTCCAAGTAGCTCTTTCTTTTTCTATGAGTTTTGGTAGTGCTTACCTTTAAAATTTTATTTTGTGTCATTAGTATGCACTTGCAGTATGCGACATTTACATTCATCTTAAGCAGTCGGTGTGTGTACATATCACAGCCGGATTCTGTTTAGTCCTCTTCCTCTCTCTACTCACCTCCTTCCCTTTATCTCTAAATCACCTTTCCCATTTTTCTTCTTCTTACTATTATTTTCAGTTTGTATCTTTGTCTCATCCAGCAGCTGCTGGATGGATTTCTCATGGTCCCTTGCTATTTTTGAGAAATCTTTCTTTTCCTGCTTGCTAACTGCAATACTGTCTTCAACATCTGAGGTCCTGTCCTCACATTGACCTAATCTGCTTCAAATACTTTCAGTGGAGTTTATTCTCCTGGATCTCTGCTTGAATCTGCTCTATGGATTCCATTTCTCTCATAGGTTGAGCTTCCATAATATTCTTAAGCTCATCTATTTTTCTGTCTGTATCTGCTCTAACATTGCCAGGCATGATTGGAGTCAAACAAAAAGCATGAGATACCAAAATGACATTAAAACATGTTCTCAGGCATCATGACCAAAAACTTTATTGGTAGTGAGAAAGAATTTGACATGTAGAACAAGACATATAGAACTCTAACTATCCATGATAAAAACAAAAATCTAAAGCCAGGCATATCATAGTCAAGATTCCAGAAATTCAAAACAAGAATAGAATATTAAAAGCTGTTGAGAAAAGAAACAAATCACCTCTAAAGGAAAGCCCATCAGAATTACAGCTGACTTCTCAGCACAAACTCTCAAATCAAGGAGAGCTTGAAATATCCTAAGTTCTAAAGGAAAACAACTTTCAGCTCAGATTGATGTACTCTACAAAACTATCACTCAAAATTGATAGAAAATGAGATACTTCCATGACAAAGAACATCTGAGGAAATTTATGACCACCAAACCAGCACTCCCAAATGCTCTGAAGGACAGTCTAGAAAGAGATAATAAGGACTGAAGTTACATGAACCCAAATAGAAGGAATCAACCAGGAAGACAAACCGCTAGAGGGAGGGAAAAAATGTAGGGAGCAGCAATAGGAAAATCACATAACAAGGATAAGTCAACATATATCAGCTGTAACCACCAATGCTAACAGTATCAATTTACCAATTGAAAGATGCAGGTACAGTTTGTTTCTTTCAAATGTTGCTACATTTTATATAAATTATAAAATTTACATGTGTAGTTGTTCCTAATATTACTTTGTGTTTTTAATTTTCAGATGTTCGACACCATCTTCTTTTCTCTGATATGTATCATCTTCTCAGTTATCTTTTCTTCTCTAGTCTAGCTAAAAGTTTCTCAATATTTTATTTTAGTTCTAATTTTCTTGTTGATCTTTTGAAATGATCAATGTTTGATTTTTATCTTTCTGTTTTTTCTGTATTCAGTTTCATTTTTATTTACAAATTAATTAATTGGCTTTTATTTCTTAATTTGGGATTTAGTATATTAAGTTTTCTTGCATTTCTGAAGTGTTAATTAAATTATTTAACCTTCAAATTCTCAATCACTACTTTTGCTGTTTCTTGTAAGTCTTAATAAAATTATTTTCACTTTACTTTCATTAAAGTGATTGCATTTCTCTTGAAAGTTCTCATTGGGCTAAAGTAGTCCTTTAGCATATTGTTCAATTAACAAGTATTTGAGTGTAGTTCACTATAGTTCTGTCACTAGTTGCATAATAAATCCTATTATGACCTGTGGACATACTTTATGGGATTTATGTTCTTTAGCTACTTGAGATATGAATTAAGGCTCAGAATGCACTCTATTTTGATGAATGTTCCACATGAGATTGAGAACAACATGAATTCTTCAGTTGTTGGATGGGATCTTCTGCACATGTCAGCTGAAGGTGATCAATAATACTGTTCAGAGCCAGTCTGCTCTTCCTGATCATCCATCTGCTTTATCTATCAGTTACCAGAAGAAGAGAGCTGTGTCTGACTTTAACCATGGATTTGTCTGTTTTCCTATCCATCCTCTGAATTTTCATCTCACATATTTTTGTCTTCCATTGTAAGTTGCACAATTGGTTGCAATTGTTACACTTTCTTAGAGAATTGGCTGCTTTGTCATTACTTAACAGCCTGATTCTCCCTGATGATGTGCTTGGTTCTGAAATCTGTTTTGTTTGTAATTAAGATAGTTATGATCTTTCTCTGAAAGAGTTGGGGTCTTGAACTTTTACTTAGCTCTAATTCACTTTGCATCCCATAGAAATCTATGGACCCAGCACAAATTGAAAATACTGCCATGTTAAAATATGTTTAGTATGTTTCACCTACCAGATACCACAGCACCATGGAGAGCCTTGTTGGTTTCACCTTAGAGTCCCATGGTTGAGAGGGAGTTGCCTGTCACTACCCAGCATCACCAGTCACTGACCCTAGAAAAGATTCCATTTTAAAATTCAAAGCATAGTTTCTCCTGGGACAGATCCCTCCTTCTTCCTTATAAAGCCCCCAAATCCTGAGTCAAACCATCACAGGCCTGAAGTAGCAGTGCCTCCCTTTCATCCATCTCAGCCTTCCATGTCCCTGACTTGTGTCCTCCACATATATGGCTCAGCTGCTTTGCTCTGTTTCACCAGGCACAAAGGCTACAGGCTCTGGTGAAGTATTTCTCCCTTTGTAGAGTGGGCTATATTGTGGAGATGCTTATTGTATTTTATTCCATTTTTCTTCTCCTCCACTGCCAGGCCATTCATCTTTTTAGTTTTCCTGGAGATAATCTAGAGGGGTTGCTGGAGGTAAACCCCATGCAGGGATCAGCTCCATTCCTTCATCAAAAGCATCTTTATCTATTCCTGCCTCATTAGGGCTCCAGCAGCTTCTGACTTAGGTAAACAAATGGCAGGAAGACTGGACTCGCCTGTCTACCCAGATTTGGGGGGACGGTTTGCTCCTACTTTTCTGATGGGGCCAACAGAAGTTGTGGTTTCTGTTTGCTCATCTTTTCCTGTCAGGAGGGAATCGATGGCTATCATGAGGTTTATGGGTTGATGCTGAAACTGAAAGCTTGTAGTCATCCTTGTTTTCTCATTCTTAGCATCTTTGTATTGAAAGATTAAGAATTCGATCTTTTTATTCTTCCTGTAGGTCATACACAAATGACTGTTTCCGTCTATTCAAATGCAACGTGTATGGAATAAAAGTCTTTTCTATTAAAATATTCTTTATTAATATTCTAGTAACGTGATATTACAGACTTCTTTCGACATTAAAATATTTACTAAAAATTATTATTGTTATAAGTCCAGGCTCTATATCTCATCAAAACTCATTATATGATAAGCTATCATTTCAAAAACATAAAGTTTTTAAGAAGAACAAGAGCAAATTTAATTATTTCTTATGTAAGCAAATTTATCCAAAGTCTAAAGCACGTAATTTTTGGATTCACGTGTTTGTATTAGGGATAGAATTTCCTTTTCCTCTAAGATACACATAACTCTCTACCTCAAAAGTGATCTGTTGCATCCTGAAGAAGTTTTCAAATAAGATACTCATGTTGAATATTTTGTCAAAGTGATTTTAAATTTCTGTCTCTAGAAGTTTTATAGTCAGTAAGATTATAAAAGGCAAAGTTGTCTCATAATGAGGAAAGTCATGGATCCTACATGAAAGTTAAGCTTAATTGTTGACTTGATTGACTTGGGAGCTGCCCAAATTGGCAAAGTGCACTTGTAGATGTCTCTGGGTGGCAGGTATGACCTTGAGGTCCATGTCTGGCCCCGGGCCCCTTCCTCTCTGGTGACGTCTCCCGTGCCCTGCTTCCCTCATCTTATGACATCATAAACTGTGCCCTGAACAACTTTCCACTATGATGTTTCTGCCCTGCAGCCAGCAAGTCACAGACTGAACCAAGTGAAATCATGAGCCAAAAACAAACTTTCTTGAATTGTGAGTGAATTATGAAGAATTTCGTCTGGCAGTGGGAAAGCTAACTGATACACTTTATCCATTCTAACTTACAGGTTAGAAGATGAAGTGTGAAATAAATAGAAAAAAATAATGGTAAGACAAACATCAATTTTACTGTTTTTATTATTGCTATACAAATTTCTAACTTTCATATCATTTCTTAAAATAAGGAAAATTAGAGAACTATTACATACAATTTAAGAAAGCCATTATTACAACATATAAAGAAACCATTAAGGACTCTTTTTTTACTTTATAGAAATCCACAGAAAAACAGCAGACATTTTCAAAGATAATAATTTTCAGTAAAACACTGAAGCAAAAAGCAAGTAATAGTGTTTTTATATTCACCAATATTTCTAAACTGCAAAGTACGATTTTATTTAATTGCATTACAAAGTTAGGCTTCCTTTTTCCAACCTTGCCCGAGGGTTTCGTTTCAGCACTGGTCACTCACCCGGGCATGCTTGGTCAGTATGATTAACACTGCAAATGGCCACAGAGAGAGAGGTTTATGGCAAAACTCACAAGTAGCCTGGTGCATCGCTGAATGGCAGGCATTCCCAGGAATGCCAACAGGGGCTGTGGTGTTTGTAAGAGCATCACTGAGTGTGTTTACTTAAACTAAAAGTGTGATGTCGCCAGGAGAGGTCACTGCCTAGGACCACTGTCAAACATACGTGTGGCCCATCCTGAAACCCCATTAGGCAATGCTTGCCTATAGTTTTGAGTAGATTTGTTAGTTTACATGAACTAGTTTAAGACCTGACAACGGCTGTACTCCCAGCACAGAGAATGTCTCCCAACACACACTGTCACAGCATCATGGTCAGGAGGCTGACACTGGATCTAGTGAATTTTTATAACATGGAATAGATGCTTATCTCAGCCTATAGAAAGTGATGCTGAATATTCTTTATGCATCTTTACATCCTATCTGGTGGCCAGAAATCCTGCTATGCCAACTAAGAATGGGTAACTGACTTCGTGGCCTGCTGGCTGTTTCCCATGTGTGCTTCAACATCCTAGACAGATTTTAGCAGTTTTGAGTTGTTTCCTGTAAAAGGTGAACACATTGTGTCCACTTGAGAAGGTCAGAAGTTTAACTGAGTGACTCAGCAGGGGCCCAGGGTCCTCGCTTTGTAACATCCTCAGCCTGTGCAAGAGGAGGGCGTGCAGATGGCGCGAGTGCCACACCCACCCCAGGGGAGCAGCCTGCACACAATGAAAGGCAATGAGGAGGGGCTGATGGCTGGCTCTCTGGAGGAGCTGCGGTCTTCGCCTTCAGCTTGGATGTCATCTCCTGGTTTCTGGCACAGACTGTGGGGTTTCGCCTGGGACTCTCCGACCTTCCAGCATAGACTTTTCAACCTTCACTGTAGACTCTTTAGCCTTCCTCAGAGATTCCCCAGTGTTCCATGGCAGACCCATCAGCCTCCTGATATGGACCTGCACAGGACGCTGCAGTGCGCTCCCAACCTGGGGCTGGACCCTGCAGCCTCCAGCATGCAGACGCCCTCTGCACGCTTCCTCGCCTGACTGTGGAGCTGAGCATCATAAGCCAACCTTGTAATTTCTTATACATTTGTATGTCTTGTGCTACATCTGTTTCTCTACTAACCCCTGACTCATGTGGTTCCTCACTCTTCCCTTCTCAGCAAATTCCCTGGGGTAGCCAGAGGAGGGGCCAGTTCTTGGTTTCCTCCCTTTCCCTGTAGGGTGAGGCAGGTGAGTTTCCAGCAGAAGAGCTCACAGGCACTTAATGATCTCAAAGTATTTTGTAAAAATCAGAAGTATAACTTGTTCCTTTGTTCAGTTTTAGATTTATTTATCAAAATTGCAATTGATAGACAAATTACAAAGTTCCTCTCTATAACATGTTTTAAAATATTAGTATCATGTGTTATATTAAAAGCTTCTAGATCAATGTTTTTGACAACATTAGCACTTATTTAGAAATATCTACTATCTCTAATCTTGTGTTTTAAAATTTTTTTTGCCTGCTCTTAGGAGAGGTACTCCATGTGATATACAAAATTTAATTTAATTTATTGTGCTTGGGATAGCTACAGCCATACTGTAATTTCTTCATGATTTTTGTGAAGGCAAAATTTAAGTGACTACATGAACTAAAACCAGAAATGAGAGATCTGGATTTGTAACTGAAAAGTTCTTTCAGTTGTATTTTACCTTGTGAACTTTAGGGCAGTCTTTTAATAAAGCAAAAGCATTGAGTCGTTATGGGTCATATTTTTAAAAAGTTGCTTTAGTGGTCGGTTGTGTTTGCCCAGTACATTTCCTGGTGCAGATCAGACCTGCCCAGTGTGAGTCGCTCTTGTGCCATGATACTGAAGCCACTTTTTTTTCCCCCCTGAAACCACATTTTAAAACCGGTTCTCCAGGTAATAGATTTCTGACAAATTAATACTGTGATGCTTTGCTCTGCCCATGAGATTTTTCATTATACATTTCCCCAACTGTTATTTACAATAGGATGACAACTCGTAATTTGTCAGAGAGTGAGAACAGCAGGAGAAGCTCTGAGGGGAGCGTCCCCTACAGAACGAGGTGGCCAGGGGTCATCTCCAGGACCCACAAGTCACTATTTTCACCTTCTTTCTTCAGGTTTTCATGCTCTCTTGTGATTCCTTACTGTGTAGACTCGTGCAAAAACAAAAGCATAGTTGCGATGCAGAGTTTTTCTGCCTCTGTATAATCATCAAGATGTCTCGGAAAAGAATGATGGTAGCTCTTTCAAAGTTAGCACTCAGGTAAACCACAGAGAACCAAGCAACACTAGTGCAGACTCGCAAAAGGTCAGTTGCCCAAAACAGATAGTGTTGTCTATGTCAAGTGATAGCCTGAAGGGGTGATTTCATGTTCCCTCCAGGGTGGTGCTCCCAGGGAGAGGGAGGATGGCATTTGTGAAATTATTAATTCGGAAGGTTGAAGATGTGACTGACAGGAAGAGACAGGAGCACAACATTCCAACCTGCCGCTACCTGCTGGGAGGCCCTGCGAAGCGCTGTTCAATATTTCAGTATGTGATGTGTAATTAATTTGCCATGATGAGAGACTGGAAACATAGATGCCAGCAGAAGACGGAACATTTCCAAGTAGTTATTATGTGGGAGAAGACAAAAACAAATTGCAAATGAAGTAGGAAAACCTTGGATGTGATATCACAGGGCACAGCACTAAAAGAAAGCTAGTTTCTAAAATTAGCAGGTATGAGAGGATATTTAAAAGCAAAGGCAGTGGTGATGAAATAAATACTAGAGCTTTGAAAGCTTATATGGAACAAAAATAAAATCAATGATGCAGAAATTTGTGGTTTACAGCATACATAAAAGTTTATATGAGTAAAATGAAAGGAAGCAAAATTCTTTCAGTGGGTTTGGCTTCACTCTGTCACAGCCTCTTCAAACCCAGAGCCAGGTACAGGAAGACAATGGAAAAGATCTGTCGCCAAAATCTGGATGCCATCTGTACTCAGTGCCATGCTTAGGAAACAACTGCTTCTGGGAATGCCAGTCCCTAACACTCTGTGTTCATCTGCTTCAAGAAGAGCTCACTTGCCCACCTGGAAGCAAGAACTATGTTCTAAGAATTGGCTGGCTATTCCCGTCTGTGGAGAGCATGGGAACCCATTTTCCAGTGCTGTGCATGGTGCTTTTGTAAACAGAGTGCTTGCTACAGCATCTCCTAGTTTCATCAGCAACGCTTTGGGGGTAAAAGAGAATGGAAACATCTTCAAGTTGCTGCAGACGAGTGTTTGTGCAGACAGGGGACAGGGCTGAGACACTGAATCAAAGGATGCACATTTCACTTGAGGAAAATGGTTAAGCAAAAGTGAACCAGAATATAGAAGAAGGTCTTTGAAAGTACGGTCCTTGTTCTGACTTTGCAAGATTGAGGTAGCAGCTTAGAAAATAAGCCATCAATGAACTCCATACAATGTACCATGCATGATACTGATACCATAGCCAGTGTCTCATAAACATAGCCAATATTCACCTGTGAAGAATAGGACAGAAAAATGTGGGCAGACTGAGAACTGGGACATGAATGATTCACTCAGCAGATCTGGTGACGGACTCTGGATGAGCCTTATCTTATTCAAGAATGGGTAGACAAAGTAGCTTACCTGGAGCCTATGAAACCACTGTAAAATAAGCAAGTCATCAAAGGTTATCACTGAGAATTCAGAAAAAATGAAAATAATTTAGTATTGAAATGAGAAAAGACAATGATAATAATAGTATCATAGGAATAAATTGTCCTGGTATATTCCATAGCATGAAGAAAAAATTCTGTGTGAAACAAGAAGGAAATCTGAGTTTATTTAATTTGAAAGGAAAATTTATTAAGATGAAATGAAGAGAAGATGATTGGATAAAAGAGCACTAGGAACCCGAAAAGGCAAGATGCGAATGAAATTCTGCGCTGGAGTTACGCTGAGCGGAGCTGACACAGTGGAATGAAGCATATGAAATTAGAGGACGAATGTGAGAGGTTCTTACAGAAAACAGATGTAGACAAGGTAAAAGGGTTTTGGGAAGAGCACAGACACAGAGAAGAGAGAAGGGAGATTCACAAGAGCTCCTAAAGAAGAGACCAACACTGAAACGCAAGTGATACTCAAAGCAAGAATGCTTGCCTAAATTGAAAACTTTACCATGTCAACAGAAAAAGAAAAATAATAGCTCCAAACTAATTAAACATAATTAAATTTAAAACCTAACAAAACAAACAAAAACCAGATTACTTGGGAGAGCAAAATAGTAGTGATGATCAGGCTTCCCTGGTAACCTCAGATCAGAAGACAATTAAAATAAATCCACTAAATTTGTGTAAAAGAAATTGCAATATACAAATTTGGCACACAGTTTACACTATATACAAACCTAAGATTTGTGAATGCAGGAAGTTTATTTCCTGAATAAAGGAAAGGGAAAATATTTTCAAAAATTTGATGGTTCAAGAAATGTATGAAAAACCCATAATATATCCACTTTCTTTACTCAAAAACTTTACATCTTCTTGCTTTCATTTCTAAATTATATATATATATGAATATATATGACACATATATATATATATATATATATATATATATATATATATATATATTCTGCTATATATATCTGCTTTCTCTGTCTCTCTGAGTCTCTCTCTCTCTCTCTCTATATATATATATAGCTTCACAGGCTTGATAGATCTATTATAAGAAACTGATTCAGGGAATTACAGAGCCTAAGAGGCCCCCATTTTCTGCGCAGCAAAACCGGTGGTCTAAATCAGTGTCAGTCTGAAGATCTGAGAACGAGGTGATGCTCTCTGGTCTAGATTGGAAGGAATGAGGACAGGTGACATTCTTTGCCTCAGTTCAAGTAGTCAGCCTGTAAAAAGTAAAGTAATGCACCATTTCTCCACTTTTTTCTTCCTTCTTGGGCCACTAAGATACTGAACAAGGACCACACACACTGGGGTGGGCCACCAGCTTTACTGAGGCCACAGGCCCAGGGCTCTCCAGCCAGAGACATCCTCTCAGGGCTGGGTGAGGGCTTGCATAGCATGCATGAGGCCTGGGGTTGCTCCAGGGCTGCAAAAATCCCCCAGAGACCCTCATAGGCACATCCAGAAACAGCACTTAGCAAAATATATGAGGATCGCCTGATGGGTCAGCTGGGATACAGAAAGCTCAACCTCACACTCACCATGCAGGGATTTATCTACATAATCTCTTTCATTTCCAATGAGCTTTCCCTTTTACCTAAATAAACACCTCATCTTCAGTAATATTCTCCAAGACATCACGATTTGACTTACTGGCAACACTGTATTCCTAGTACAGTACCACTTCCACTTGCTGCTTCTCAGGATCCCAGTAGATGTTCCAGCCTGCCTCTGTGAAAACTGGCAGATGCCCGGCTTGCTAAATGCTTGCTAAATGCTGGCCAGTGGGCTCCTGCAATGTTATGACTTGTTCTGAGGCCAGCCCCTAGCGAGGGGATATTTACTGGTATGAGTTGTCTGTTCCCACCCAAATTCAGGTTGAAATTCAGTTCTCAGGGTGAGTTATTAAGAGTTGGGACCAAGTGGCATGTTTAAGAGGTGATTAGGTCATGAGGTGCCTTCAGGACTGGATTAATCCATTGGTGGATTAATGGATCATTTCACTGAAGGATTAATGGATCGATCCATTATTAATGGGCTGATCCACTGATGAGAAACAGATTCATCCATTTATGCATTAATGAGTGAATGGGATCATGAGTTATCTGGAGATTGCCTCTGCTATAAAGGCCAGTTTGGGTGAGTCTGCATGTGATGTGCTCTCCCATGTCACCTCATCCACACGGAAGACCTCACCATTGCTAAGCAGATGCTTTTGGACTTTCTTACCTCCAGAACTGTGAGCTAAATAAAGGTCTATTCTTTATAAGGATCCAGTCCATGCTCATTAGATGCAGAAATGGATTTATGTGATCACCAAGAAATGGGTGTGTTTTCAATCTTTTGGGGCTAGTTCTACTTGTTATTGCCATTTCTTCTTAGTCTTTTATTCACTGGTCATCTATTTTATTCTAATTATTCTATTTACTATGACTGTAAAAGTAATACATGAGTGACTGTTTTGTGCAATTAAATTGATTGCTAAGAACAGACTTGATAAAAGTTATTCATAAAATATTCCACCAGTGAGTTTGGTGTGTGTGAGACAACTATAAAAATACTGGGGAAATATGCAAAAGCTATGAATGAATTCTGCTCTCGATTGCTTGTTTAATATCTTCAAGTCTGGTACTTCTTTTTTTCTTCTTTCTGTTCCATGCCTCATTTTATTTGAACTTCAGTTACGGGTGCTTAAAATAGCCATACTCTTTTCTCCTCCAATGTTAAATACATTTTCCCTTTTCTTTTCTCTTTTCAATCAAGCCATACAGCAATTAATGTTGGCCTATAGATTATGTTTTTGAAAGTAAAAGCTTCCTGTGGGGTTTTGGTATATGTTTTGATTCACAGAAATTGAACTATAATTTTGCCCTTAGCACTGTCTTGTTTTAGACGCATTAGTGTTTCTTTCGGGGTGAATTCTGTGTTCCTCGATCTGTGTCACATCACACTCCATAACACGCGTCGCCCGCACTTTGCTTGTTCTATCCCAGTGCAGACTGTGATGTTGATTCCCTCTCACTCGCCACAGCAGTACTGTGACTGCCCTCACGAAAGGCGCCTACAGAGCCTATTGACGAGCTGGGGAGGAGGAAGGACAGGATGACAGTCCCAAGCCTAAGCTTACTGAGAACCAGAATGTGCAAAAATAGCTCCAGCAAGCAGCAGTCAGCTTCCTCTCTAGAAGGACGACACCCATTCACGCTGTCGCTAGTGCGCCATAAGATGGTATTTTCTCTGGTGCTTAAGAAACAAACCCAGCTAACAGGATTCTAGCTGACTTTTCTCCATCTATGAGAACACAGAACTCTATTATTATTTTCCTTTTGGTGAATTTAAGTCTATTTTTAATCCATGTTCGCCATTCAGCTCTTGTCCCGGTGAACTGTGCTTCCACATCCTTGCAGTCTTTCCCTTCTTGGAGCATTTCTGTCCTTTGTCTTTTTGTATTAGTCCCTAAGATTTTAGATTTTAATTGAGGATGTCGCTGGTTAGAAGTTAACGATCCATTCTCAAATGGCATCTGTCTGTTACCCTTGTCTACAGTGAGTAGTCCCCAGTTCTAAAGAAGTGACGGACGGCACTAGTGCGCCTTACATGTTCTGACTTTGAGGCTTTGTGTGAAGTCCTTTTCCCACACCCAACCCAAGAGACAGCAGATGGAGCAGCCTCAGGGGAGCAGGAGCCCCTGGGAGGGAACGGAGGGATCAGACCTGCGAGAGACCCCACTTAGCTCAGTTGGCACAGTCGGGAGCTGCCTGACAGGGTCCGGGAGGCTTCCCACAGCCCTGCTCCTCACAGGTGGGCCCTGGACCCAGAGCCTCCACAGCACCGGTCAGCTCATGAGGCACGTGGAGTCTCAGGCCACACCATGCTGGTTGGAGTGGAATCTGCACTTTTAACAAGATCTTCAAATATAGTGTATATAAAATAAAATTTGAGGACAGGAGTGATACATATTATTTCCTTATAAGTTTTCCACTGGTATTTAGTTCTTAGTGATGGTTATACTTTTGCATTCATGCATAAAGGTATGTTCCTATATATTTCAAGTATTTAAATATAAGTGTTTTCAAATAACATATATTTTTATCCACATATGTCAGCCTCTTATCAGCCTCTAGTAACACTCGGCTCCCTCACAGCTGGAAGCAGAACCTCTTTATTATGCATCATTGATCAGCACATCGATACACAATAACGTACCTATTCTGCACCATTGGCTCTGACTCACCCTTAAGCAAGGCCTCTGAAACTCAGTCTGCTTAGTTTATTTTTATTTGAATTTATACTTCTTTTTAGTATGTTTAAATTTAACCAGACATGTCTTCTCTCTTTGCTTTTCAGACTTATATTTCTCCAAGTACTTTTTAATACATCCTTTTAAAAATAGCCATGAAGATGTTACAGCATCTTTGTTATGTAATTCCCAGACAGTTTATAGTTTTTGTTAAGTATAATTAGCACCTAATTTCTAAGTAGTCACAGCTGATACAATAAAACCCTTGATTATTCTAAATTGAGTTTATGTCTTGCAAATTTGTTCAAGTCGCCTATAAATTTTCATTTTTATAGTTATTTGGGTACATAATTGAAGAAAGTTTCTATATCTAAAAAACGTTTATACAATAATTTCAATATTTCTATCACTTTCTTTTGAAATTATCTATTTGTGAAGGTATCCTGAGATATATTTAATAGCAGTGTAATGGCAGGAATCTTTGAACTTTGTAAAGAATTCTGTTTGCTACATTTTTGAGATGTGATCTTCATTAAGTTATCCATTCCTTATTTGCTGAGACTTATGATAACACACATGTTGAAATTCATCATTTTTAAACTTATTGAAGCAAAAATATGCATTCTTTTATTTGACTAATTTGATAAATTGCACTAAGAGAAATGTAACTTTATAAAAATCCTTGGATGATTCCAAAGTTCCTAATGCAAATATAACAAGGTCTTTTCCACGTGTCTCCAACTCTTCTTTTATTGGAAGGTGATTAATGTTCCTGCAACATGTCCGGAACTTACTTTCCACAGGAGATTTTAGAAAGACTTTTCCCTCCTTTTGGTTTTTGAGATCTTGGATGACTTTCATATTTATTTTCATTGAAAATATTGGCCCAGGGGGTTCCATCATCATGAACTAGAGACAGTGCTGCAGGAGAAAAGCTCCACAAAGGTGCTTTGGGAAACAGGTGCTCAGCCATGCAGCAGGGAGGAGGAAGCTGGGCACAGCAAGGCACCCGGCCAAGAAACCCACCAGGTCAAGTGCAGCATTAGAGGGTTTGGAAAGGAAAGTGGAGTCCCTCTCCCCTTATACCTCAAGTCCAGTGACCGCACTGTAGGGAGCAGCATGATAGCTTCACGGCTGCCGCTCCATCTCTCCCTCCTGTGGGCATCCAGTGCGTCAGCCTACATTTCCCAGGATCCTCTCGCCCCACCCAGGAAATGACAGTGACCCATCCGTAACTTCCCGCCCCTGCTTCTTTATAAGCCAGGAACATTGTTCAATAAACGAGGCTTGATTGGGAAACTTCAACTTGCCTCCATCTCTCTCTCTCTCTTCACCCTGCCCCCGCCCCGTTTTCCTTCCTCTAGGGGAAAACTCACGAACTGATCCGCAGGCCGGATCACCCCACCATCTTGGGAGAGGCCCTGAAGCCCTGAAAGTGGGAGCCAGTACCAAGAAGCACAGTGTCCATCAGATTCATTGATCTTGTCAATGACTTGGCTTTTGGTTTTGCTGCCTTTCACCACTGTTTTCGATGTTGTTGGTTTCTGTTCTAATATTTAATTCCTTTATCTTCAGGTTTATTATTTGCTTAATTTAAAGTGCTTGAGTTTTTTTGCTTGCCTTAATTTGACTTGTTATTGACTTCAGTTCTCCTTATTCTGATGTCCTGAGAGAATTGTTAGTTACCTATTAATTTCAGGTGTTCTTTGGGCGCCCACATTCAATACTACAAGTTTCCCTCTCCATAGTGCTTTTGTACAGGCTGAAGTCATATGTAGAATTTTTATTTTTGTTTAGTTAAAATATTTTCTAATTTATCTTTACTTATGGCAAAAATTATTAAGAAATCATAGTGTAATTTACAAATGGGTTTTAAAATGTAAAAGTTGAAAAAAGATGAAAACAATATTTTTGTTATTGATTTCTAGTTTAATTTGATTGCATTCTAATAGTACATTTTGTAAGATTTCTGTTCTTTTAAATTTGTTTTGGTGAGAGTTTTGTTCCTCCTGTTTTATTTTTATTTATTTATTTTTTTGTAGCAGGAATCAAACTTAGGACCTCATGTTTGCCAGGCAGGCACTGTGCCGCTGAGCTATATCCCCAGCCCTGTTTGGTGTTGTTTAATGACCCGTGCTACCATACACTTTATGGGCTCTCTCGGTCTTATACAAAGTATTCCACAAAAGTGAGTTTGATCATGTTGATTGGCACTGTTGTTCAGGCCATCTGTCCTTAATTTTGCATACTTGTTCTATGGATTATGCAAAAAGTGTTGAGGACAGCAGCTATCAGACTGGGTTTGACTCTTTCTCCTGCTTCTCTCTGTTCTTTCTCCAGTGTTAATGTGGCTGCTGCTGTGGGTGATACATGTCCAGGGCTGCTGTGGTGTGACCTCTTTACTCTGGGTGATGCCCTCCTGCTCCTGTGTATGTTCCTTACTGTAAAACAGGCACTTTCGAGTCAATCTGTCCCAGCTTTGTTTTGATGGATGTTAGTGTGGTGTAACTCACTGTTCTTTTATTTTACCCTGATTCTTTATATTTAAATTTGATTTCTAAAAGACGACCTATGGCTGAGTCTAGATTTTATTTTAAATCAGTGCAATAATCTTAAGTCTTTTAAGAGGTGTTCTGAAGTCCTTTAGAAATTATAGTGGTCATCCATGTCACACGGACTAAATTTGTGCATGTTTCCCATTCATTCTATTTCTTGTTTCCTTTTCCCTTTTTCTTGTCTTTTCTGTTTAATTGAGCATTTATGTGATTCCACTTTACAGGCTTTACTCTTTGATATCGTAAAAGCTTTGCCAGTGGTTTTCATAGGGTTTCAATAAACATTTAAACATATTGAAAACCAAGTATGAGCTCTACCTTCAAATAGCTCCGTGCCGCTTCCCACACCAAGCAGGGGCCTGACTGGAAAATTCTCGGTGCCCCCCCATCCAGCCCTTCATGCATGGCTCTGGTTTGTTTCTTTATCTGTAGCCTAGAATCCTTCTGGTGCAACATCAAGACTGTTTAACAGTTGTCTTTTATGTCAGTCGGTCATGAGTGAGGAGACAAAACATTTGATACCTTGACTTACTGTGTCTCAGGCGCTCTTCTGTGGTATAGAACTGTGCTTTCCTGATATTGGTTCCTTGCTGTCTGAAGAACTGGACAAATCTTATGGGATCAGTCAGTTTTGTTTGTCTGAGACATTTTCACATCTGCTTTAGCCTTTTTTTGTTTGTTTGTTTGTTTTGTACTGGGAACCAAACTCAGGACCTTGTGCTTGCCAGGAAGGCACTGTGCCACTGAGCTGTATCTCTGGCTCTGCTTTAGCTTTAAATGCTTATTTTACTGAATACACATTTCTAGGTTTATTCTTTTACTTCCAACAATTTGAAGGTTTTATTGTCTTCCTATTTGAATAGTTTTGAGGAAAATTTGTGAGTCTTAATCCTGTGGGCCCCCACCCCCACCTCTAGGCAGGAGCTTACTCAGCTGCTCAGGCCTGGGTAGAATCTGGAATCCAGCACCAGCCCCCCATAGTGTTGGGGTAACAGCAGTGGACACCACGTCCAGCTCCCTGCTTGTTTCATAAGGAAGGGACTTCCTTCTTCTCTGTCACCCTGTGAGACTTGATCTTCCCCCTCTGTGTTCTCTAGTTTTAATATGATACTATGAGTGCTTTTGTTTTATTTTAGATGTAATTTCTTACTCTCTGAGCTTATTGGTTCTGTGGGTTTCTGCCTGTTATGAACGAGTTTTCAATTACATTTACTTCAAATGTTGCTTCTGTTCCACTCCCTTTTTCTTCACCTGCTGGTGGTGTGTTTCTCTTCCCCACCTTAGTTAGAGGACTTTTGAGGGTCTAATCTTCATCTTCACTGATTCTTTCTTCATCTATGTCAAATCTGCTAAAGAATGTATAGAAGTCCTTTTTGATTTCGGTTACCCTTTTTGGTTTCCTTTTGACCCTCTCTGATGTTCTCCTTCTCTTTCCTCATACTCTTCCTTGGCGCTTACATGTTTTCCACTTACTCGGTTACTGACATCAGCATACTAGAGGCGTGGTCATTTTTTAATTCTTATTCTGTCTGTGTTTCATATGAGCCTTATGAAACGTGTGCTTTGTCACTTTAGAATCTGTTTTTCTTGACTCAGTGCAAGAAAACTTATTTATACATTTTTTTTGAGAACTGGACATGGTACGCTGTGCAGTAGATATTAAGCTACATAGACATTGAATATTTATTATTTGCTTTGTCTGCAAAGCATTTATATTAATGCATTTAGAAGCTGGGCTCTGTTTAATGTTTGTTGCAGCAGCAGTTTGCGGAGATTTCCTATGCTTCTGTTATTTATTTTTAATATCCCCCGGTAGCTTTGGAGAAATCTGGTGATGTTCATAGCACTGTTAGTGCTGTTACATTCCGGAGGGTGGATGCAGTGAGGGTTTGTATTTTAGTGGGCTGGGTCTCAGGCATTCACTCTTCTTAAAAGTTCTATCCCTTTCGCAGCTCACACCCTCTAGCCCTTCTGCCATTTCCTCTTGTGGCTGGAGTGTTTCCGGTCTGTTACTTTGAAAGCCCGTATCTTGTCTAGGGAATTCTTGTTTGATTTTTTCTTTTTTTGTCTCCCTTGGGGGAGACAGGAGTCCCGTTAGTGAGGAGAGTCTGAGCCACCCAGGATGGCTCTTTTCTGCTCCCCTGTCAGCACCATGAGGAGATCTTTCTCAGACTTTCGCCGTGAGAATCTCCTGGGGTCCCTGGAGGAAAAGTGGCAGAAGTGTTTCCTTCTCCGTGTCTGCTGGTCTGGGTGCATCCCTGACAGGGTTGCCAGTTCACAGGCCGTCTCTGCCCCTCGTCACAGGTGCATTTAGCTGTTCCTCCCAGGGTGCAGAGGCTAATCTGCTCCACCCAGGGAGTCCTGCCCCCACATCTATCACCCTCTTGGATTTTACAATGGCACTAAACCCTGATTTCTCCTGAGCCAGGGAAAAGTCTTCCACCCCTTGACTGTGTGGCTGGGATGGATGCAGTCTAAGCTCTGCATACCGGGGCTGTCACCACATCTCCCGAGACACTCACCACCTGCTGCTTCATCAGCCCTTTAAACGTCACTGCAGACTTTAGTTGCCTGGTCTTGCGGTCATGAATTCACCATCACAACAGTGTTCAATCCTTTCTGAAATCCTTACCTGGCGACCCCTGTGACATCGCTTGTTTCTTATTTTCTTACAGTTCTTTGTGTCCTTCAACATTATCGAAGTAAACACTGATTTTTTCCAGTCTTGCAAATGTGCCTCTTTTTATTCTGATCAAAATAACTTCCTTGTCATATGCTTTTTGAAAATGATGTACATGATAGAATCTTCTAAACGTATAATGCCAACCCAAACCCTTATCTGAAGTAAACAATCACATACATCTCAGTGGGTAGAGTGAACTCACACACCCAGGTGCAAACATTTGACTCCTGAATTCCATTCAAAACCTGTTCCCCAGCCATTTCCCACCTCCATGAGCATCACCTCCTGGGGGGGAGGAAGGCCACAGAGGGGGTCACCACTGAGTCCCCTCTCCACGTCCAGGCTGCCTCCAGTCTATCAGCCATTTGTGTTGTTTCGACATTCAATTGTTTCCCTATTGCGTTATGTTAATTTGAACAACAGCAGCTTCTGCCCAGCCTCTTCTCTCCCTCTGTAGCCTGCTTCCAGTCTGGTCCGCATGCACCAGCGGAAGCTACTGCGTAGAAATCAGCCAGGCCTTCAGCAAAATGCCTCCAAGGGTGTCTTGTGGCTCTGACATTTGAGGCTTCTTGTCTTCCCTGTTCCTACACCCTGTGCATGTTGCTCATTCCCTTCTTAACATGCGTTCTAGTGAGTGAAAGATCTGGGATGTATTTTTGCTTTTCCATTCTCTTTCTGGAGGTGATGATTAGACCCATATCATCAGGGACCCAGTTTGTCTGTCACTGAAAATGTCTCTCCTCCACACAAGGTCTCAATGTTGCATTAGAAGCTTGATTCAATTAAAATCTGGGAGGCAACCACAAATGGGATATGTGATTGGAACATGAAATAAGCTCTAGATACAAGAAAGTTTTAGATCCCAGATATTTTTGCTACATCAAGGGGGTAAAAAGTGGCAAAGGGTATATAGTAGTGCTTGGGCAACAGACAATGGAATGATTATAAGCATGCAAAGAAAAAATAGATGGGAAATTAAAATCTTTTCCATCTGACTCGAAAAAGGTAAAGAAATGTATGTTTTTAAAAAGCATTTAGGTAAATACTTTCTTACATTTAAGCAATGAAGACTTTCTTTTGCAGGAAAGAGAAACATCTAGCAGAATTTGAGATAATTCCTAGTCAAATACTGTTGCTTTGGGGAGACTATAAACTTGAGCCCTTATTACAGGGTGATAAGGGGACCACAAACATGGCTGAGAATTTTTTTAAAGGTGTCCTCAGAAAGAAAACCAGCTCTCTGCAAGGCAGCTGGCCAGTCTGTCCGTAGACCTCTGGCCTGAGAGCAAGACCACACTCAGATGGGTTCCCGGGCCACAGTCAGGTCTGCTTCGCCCACGACTCTCAAACTTCCCCTGCCAAGCTGAGCTGCTTCAGGACTCAGCAAACAGGAAGACACATGTTATCAAATAATGAAATTTTAAGTGCCTGAGGGAAGTGTTCATCATGTCTGTGTGTTTTCTGCAGAAGAGTTTTAAAAATGAGTCCTGATGCTAGAAATGTGGGGAAATTCCTGGTCCCAGAAGATTCCCTAGGGTCCCTCCAGGGGGGACACGTGGTCCTCAAGCTATTGTGTGATCAAGCTCAGGAAGTGCCACCATACAGTTGCCCACATCATTTACTCCAGGAACTTTCTTCTTCTTGTTGTTGTTTTGCAGGACCTCACACATGCTAAGCAAGTGCTCTGCCAACAACCTACATCTCTGACCCAGCTTCCGGAATTCTAGAAGATTCCAATGAAAATTCAGGAGAAGAAGACAATGTATTAAGTGTTTCTATTTTGTTTTTGTTTGTTTGTTTGTTTGTTTTTTGGCCTTTGGTTTTTATCCACGTAACCGTTCTATGTTTGCTTTCTTTTGTTTTGTGGTACACCGGTCTACTTCTGTGAGTTAATTACCTTCTTTCAGTGATACAATTTGGGAGGTATTGCTCAAATATCAGAGGTATAAAATTCTGTGTTAATTAAATGTGTGACATCTCTTTAGATACTAAGTATTTAGTATTCATTCAATTCTCCAAACATGCATGGGGAAGCTTAATGTTATTATTACTCCTGGTTTATAGATGAAACCTGACAGCATTTTGCCAAATGCATAAATTTATACAAAAAGTAAGACTTCAGGACTTGACTCAGCCTTTTTTGACCTTTTATTGCTCTAAATTCAGCCTATCACTTAATTCAGATGTTCAACATCTAGCTTTGATATCTCAGTTTCCTGACACACTGGTCTGTACTTTGGCTTTTAATTTTCTTAAAAAAATTGTTAGATGAATATTTTTAATTCTGAAATAATTCTACAGTTTTGCCCATGTCAGTGGGCTAGAAAATCTTATGACAGTTTCATTTCTTGAATTCTCTCAATATATATAAATGCCTCAGTTTCTTTTTCTTGTACTTCTGATTTCAAAATTCATGTGCAAATATGGTGTGCAGTAGCAAATGCCTATAATCTCAGTTTCGGGGACTGAGGTAGGAGAATCACAGGTTCAAGCCCTCCTGGGAAACTTAATGAGACCCCCCCCCCAAAAAAAAAGAAAGAAAGAAAAGAAATAAAAATAAAAAAAGAAAGGGCTAGAGATGTATCTCTGCGGAGAGCCCTGGGTTTAATCCCCAATACCACACATATGTATTTCTCTAACATCTAGTTTCTTGTATGGCTTTTTTTCCTCACTTTTGTGTTTTGAGACTCTAACATTTTGCTCTTTATTTTCAACAAAGATTACTGCTTTGTTTCACTGTGGGTTTCCATCTTCCTGTTGTAGAACAGGTGGAAAGCAAAAGTGGTGAGAAGCAAGAAACACAGATTAATTAGCTAAACCTGGATCAGATGCTTTATTTTTGAAGAGTTACAGACTAATAAAAATTGCACATTGGCCAGGGAGCTCTGTGGCAGCCTTCTCAAGTTTGTACCTTACTGCACTCTAGTGTCATACCAGATACCAGGACGCTGGCCTTGGCACGTGTGTGCAGTTTCATCTCACTTTACCGTGTGCGCAGATTTAGGTCAGCATCATAAAACCAAGACTCAGAACCTTCCCGTCTCGCTCTCTGTGACTTTGAACTGTTCTCCAGGTGAACATGCCGTGGGTCCACCTGGCATTTCTCTAGTTATCTTTTCAAGAGAATAGGAAAAAACAAGCTGCGGCTACATGAATAGAATGAGTCCAAAAATCACAGGATCTCCTCCGTAGACTCAGAAGAATTCTTCGGCAAAACTCAGCATCCATTCATGATGAAAACACTGAAGAAAATAGGCACAGAAGGACCTTACCTCAGTGCGAACCACCTGTGGCAAACTGACTGCCAATACTGTGTTAACTGGGGAAAACTGAAAGCCTCCCTCTAAAATCAGGGGCCAGAGAAGGATGTTCACTGTCAGCACTCATGCTCAGCAAAGTACTCAAAGCATTAACCAGAGCAATTAAACAAGGGAGAAAGCTAAAATGGATATACAAGAAAGGAAGAAGTCAAATTATCATTATTTGCAAACATGATTCTTTGCACAAAGGATCCAAAATTTTTTACCAAAAGACTGCCAGATTTAATGAGTTCAGCAAAGTAGATACACACAAAATCAACACATAAAAATAATTTTTTCTGTACAGTAATAATGAACTCAGTTAAAAAGAAGTTAAGAAAACAATGCCTTTCATAATGACATCAAGAAAAGTTAAATACTTAAGAATTAACCCAAGTACAGAAGTGAGAGGCCACTACAGTGAAAACTACAGAATTCTGAAAAGGAGACGAAAGAAGACATCAGAGAGCAGAAGGACATCCCTTGGTCCTTGACAGGCAGAACCAATATAGGCAAGGTGGTTATACTTCCAAGACTGACATACAAGTTCAGAACAGTCCCTATGAAAATACCAACAGTATTTTTTCTTTACAGAACTGGAGAAGACAAGCCTAAAGTTGAGATGGAACCAGAAGAGAATCAGAATAGCCAAAATCAATCCTGATCAAAAGCAAATCAAGAGGCATCACTATCCTAAATTTGAAGTTATATTAAAAAGCTACCATTACACAAAAAGCATGGTACTGACACAAAAACAGACATGGGGATGGATGGGACAGAATAGAAGATGCAGAAACAACCCTAGGCATATTCAGGTATTGGATCTTTGACAAGGGGGCCAAAAATATACACTGTGTGAAGGATATCTCTAATAAAATTGGATGTCCATATGCAGATGATTGAATTTTGAACCATATGTCTCACCATGTACTAAACTAAAAACAAAATGAATCAAAGATCTAAATGTTGAAAGAGAAATTTTTCATGTGCTAAATGATAAAATAGGTAAATATCTTGGAATTATGAGTAAGGTAAGGCCTTTCTGAACAGAAATCCAATTGCACAAAAAGCAATGTTGAGAATCAGTGAATAGTATCATGTCAAATTAAAAATATCTATACAGCAAGGGAAACAATCATCAGAGTTAAGAGACAACTTACAGAATGGGAAAAAAATTGCCAGCAAGTCCTCAGACAGAAGACTAACATTTAGAATATAACAGTTAGGAATTTGAACCCTCAGTATGAAAGACCCAATCCAGTAAAAAAAAATGTGCAAATGAAATTAACAGACAATTCTCAGAAGAAGTATGAACAGCCAATAAATATACTGAGACATTTTCAAAATTTCTCACCATTAGAAAAATGCAAATTGAAACAAAACTGAGATTTATTTCATTTTACCCTAGAAAGACGGTCATCATCAAGAACTCAAGTAATAGCAGATGCTGTAAAGCTATGCAGAGAAATGAGCCCTTCTGCACAGTTGGTAGGAGAGTAGACTGGTGCCACCACTCTGGAAATCAGTATGCAGATTACTCAAAGAGCTATAACCAGAAATTCTAGCTAATCCCCTTTTAGATATGTTCCCCGAAGTGTTAAAGACACCATGTAACGTTGATATATGTGTACTCATGCTTATAGCAGTATAATTCATAATAGCTACCTATTGGAAGCAGCCTGTCTGTCCATCAGCAGGTGAAAGGATTTTTAAAAAGTGGTATTTACACACCATGGAGTACTTCTCTGCCTTAAAGAAAGATAAACTTGAGTCATTTGTGGGAAAATGGTTTCACTCTGAGGCCATAATATTAAGTGAAATAAATTAGACACAAATGATTCCATATCAAGTATTTTCCCTTAGACTAGAAAACTAAATATAAATAGAGACCCAAATAAAAGTTAGATAATCAGAAATAGAGAGATGGGTCTTTCTTAAACGAGAGATGGTGGGAGGGGAGAAGAGAGGCATGAGAAAGAATTAAAATGTGACGTGTACAGGCACTGACTCCCCACGAGGAGCTGAGTCGTTATCTACTGAAAACATGCACTAGTGAAAAATAAAAGCTGGAAGAAAAGACTAGGCAGAGGGTAAAATTAAAAACCTGTGACGCGCATCTCTACTGTGGGACTGGAGGAGGAGATGGCATCGTCAGAGACTCCAGGCTCCCAGTTTCCTTTATCTCCACGCAGTGTGGAGACCTTAAGATCAGCTGTTCACATGGGCAGGGATGTGTGCTATGGACTCTGCTCCCATCAACACAGAACTTCAAGCCACGCAGTGCTTTGGAAAGATGCATCTCCCCAGGAGGAGCTTCAAGCTCCTGCTCAACAGAGACCACACCCCAGTGGCAGCAGGATACCGGAGGTGAGCACCTCAACATCCTGAGACCTGCTGCTGATCGAAGCTGGTACTGACACCCAGCATTTGTCGCCGTGATCTAAATCTGATGTAACAAGCCGCTCCTTTTATCTGGTGCTCCAAAACTTACCTACGTCGTTTTGGCATGAGTTGAAGTGAGCAGACCTCCAAAGCTCAGGTGTTATAGGCCCCGTGTCCAGGAGGAAGAAGTGGGAGGTGCTGTGGCTCCTTGGCAGAGAGAGCTGGTGAAAGCTCATCACGTCACTGAGCATTCGCCCTGGAAAAAGCCCGCTGGACCTCAATCTGTCTCTCTGCTTCCTAGCATGCGATGGGAGCACTCCCTGCCCTTGCCGTTAGCACCCTGACTGGAGCCCCAAAGCAATGAAGTTACCTGGCCTTGGACAGCGACTTCTAGAGCCATGGGCTATATAATTTGCTTCTCTACAAGTTTACTGCCTCAGAGACTTTGTTATAGCAATGCCAAGCTGACAAACGCACCTTTTTTCGGCTGTAGAAACTATCAGTACAGTTTGTATTTTGGCTCAGAAAGATCATAATATGCCTGACTTGTAAACACTGATATAGTTTCAAAATCACTGTTTTGCTGAATTCATTTTAGGTTCTAATGCTCTAGCTGGTATTATATGGAAACCTGGTGACAGTCTTTCAGAAACAGTTACTAGCTAATACTGTTGTATGCTCTAAATAGATAGTCTCAGATTTTCTTATTTGACAACATAAGTGATTCTTAGCTAAAATGTGTAAGATAGAATTGTCCTGTTTTACAATTTTCTTATTTTTTACTCTTTAGTGAAAGATGGCTGTCGGTAAATGGGACACAAACTACGGGTAGAAGGCATAAATTTCAAAGACATTTATACCAAGGCATCATGGTACAGTACAGGATGAAAAAATAAACCCTTAAATACAGTTTGGAATCTACTGTTTTATTTTAGAGTATTGTAATGTCATTTTCAGAAATATTGCCAGTGCCATAGAAAGATAATTCAAAAAACCAATTATAGCTACAAAGATTAATGCTATAAAACATTACTATAAGAAACAAAATATTTTTCTGAAATTCTGCAACTTCAGCAGGTGTGAATTTTTGGCCTATTTTTATCTTTTTCAGAACTTTTTTATGCAAATATAATTTTACATCTAGGAATCAAATGCAGTTTTGAATCCTGTGTTTCATCATAGACTTTTCCTAAGTAACTAGTTTCTTTTTTTGTTAAATTCTTAATTTTTAAAGAAGTCATACTATTATTATAAATGCTATCCAATGCACAGAAAGATCATTTCCATTGTTATTAACAGTTAAAAAATTTAAAAATCTTCAGTCCTATATAGAGACATATATGGATAACTTTTCTATTATTAATGAAAACACATTTCCTTTCTACACAGTCATGCATTGATCTTGAATAGATCCTAATAAAAAGATGTTGATTGCTATCCTTGCATAATTTATTTCAAATTTTTCCTTAACTTTAGAGGAATATTTTCCTTAAATCATATTGTATTTCAGTGCTGCATTCTTCTTCATTTTTCCAGGGAGGAGTTTTTTTTTAAGTGCCATTCATGTCCTACATTAGAGTAAATGCAATAACTTCATAGGATTTAGGGCAAAATACTCTTGTACTTTGAATTACCAGAGATTCCCAGGCTGGTTCATGTGCCAGCTCTGCTCAGTGCAGCCAGGATCTTACGGGAGCCTCCGAAGGGGCAGTTAGTGAGTTTGGCATCCTATGAATTGGGCAGTGATAACAGTTGGCTGAGGAGTCCCTTCAGGCTGTGTGCTGTGATCCTGCTTTCTTTCTTTTACTAGACAATTTTCCTCAAATGATGTCATGATAAATAAAAGCATCAGTGATGTTGTATTTTAATGTGAAATTGATATATTCACTTATTCATTTCATACTGTTTTTTCATGGCATATTTTAAAAGTGTACACAATTTTCATTAAGAACAATAAAAATGAAATAAAATCTGTTTCAAAAGAAATAAGTAATATTGAACAAATACAAGTTTAAGAAAAGGATAAATAGGCAAAATAGCTTATCTGCAAGAATGGAAGCAAATCAATTCATAGTTTATATAATGCCACATTTTTAAATAAGTAAAGTGCATAAAATATTTGCTTATTCAGACAAACATAGATTTCTACAAGTATATCCTGTGTAATTCTTGGGATGTACTTTTACCAAAACCACTACCCAATCAGCAACCCAAGTTTAACTGTATCTTTCTTTTATATGAAACTCCTAGTTAAGATATGAGACTCATTGGAATTCCAACAGTGAAGTTAACAAATATAGTAAAAATTGTATTGAACAGTATATGAATCTCCAAATTTCTCACTCCATACATACAATACTGACAAATAATCAAGGTGTCAAATTCGATGTTTTTCTTTTTATATTTGTATATCTCTTTTCTAGTATTTTCTACTTCTAAATATTATTTATTCATGTATGAAATCTGCACATATACACATCTGTAAATACATATCTATCCATGAATGCTAACCAGCTATTTGCAATATTTTGAATCAAGTTATGAGAAGAGATATATCTCCATGATTGTTATTGCCTGTTTATATCATAGGGTTTATAGAAGGTCTTACCAAGTAATGAAATGTTAGAGGGCTTGTCTGATTCAAGTAACCAAACTTTACAAGGGGCTTATTCATCACTATATATAAATCATTTCCCCAAGAGCACAGCTAGTCAGGTTTATTCCATTGAAACCTTCTCCCACTTAGCAAAATATTTAGATATGTAGACATGTAAAGAGTGAATTATACTAGGGCAGAGAGGATATGGACAATGATTAAAGGGTAAATTCCAATTGCCACAACCTGTTTTCATGTCTTTTTTCTCCCCATAAATCTAGTGTCTTTGGGGTGTTGTAGTGGAGCAGAAATAGCAGAAAGCTTCTCCACAGAACCTTGTTGTGATAATACTTTTATGCTGTCTTTCTCCCAATGATTGCTGTTTTGTGACTAAAAATATTTCATTCAAGGAACCCATTAAATCTCAGTAGTAGAGTGTTTTATCCTGGTACTATCACTTCCACCCCATAGAGCTGCTCAGCTTTAACAGTTGTACTGCAGGAAACAGAACCCGGATTAGAGGTCGTGGATATCAAGGCCACTTGATGAGCAGGTGCCTTAGAAATCAGTTTTAATGAGTTTGAAACGTTTCTTCTCCTGCTGCTAGTTTATTCAAAAATTATAGGTGGTCGACTCCCTTGCAAGCTTTCATTTAAAAGGCTAAGAGGCCACCCCAAAATGTCTCCTAAGGCTCGTGCTCCTGCTGCAGAGACAGTGGGAAGAGTCTTGGGACCCTCTCCTTCCTTGAGTAACTGCATCGTCACGTAGCATGGCTGTGAATTCGGATTTGCTGTCGCTCCATGTGGAGCACCACACAGTGCGTCCCTGTGGTGTGGTTTGAAGAGATTATTTTAACCATTGCCAACGATTGCACAATTTCATGCCATTTTCAGGCAGTTTTAGTCAAATCCTGTCCATCCTACCCATTGTTAGGTTCTTTAAGTCTCCATTTCCCTTTAAGCATCAATTTTCTAAAAAATATAATCAATAGCAATGCACAATGAACAGAGTGGAGAGTTGCTTCCAAATCTGGGCTGAGAGGCTCACCAAGTGCCCAGATAACAAACCGAGAATCGCTCCAGTCCTTGCTGAGGAGGGAGTACCAGGTGCAGTCTTTATGGCTGGTGGAAAAACCAACACTAGGCAGCGATTTGTGTGTTTACACACTTGTTTAAATTATGCATTCATCTGATGAATGATTATTTCAAAACCACTCTGTGTGTGTGTGTGTGTGTGTGTGAGCTTGGGGTAGGCGTGAAGACACACAGTGCACATGGTGAATGTGGACTGTGGTCTTCGTTCTAGTGAAACGTAGTGCTGATCATTTGCTGAATTCATGAGTTTGGTATAAGTGGAGTTAATGCAAATGTGATTTGGGGATGACATGATCAGTTCTTGGTGTTTTTAAAAAGAATTCTATGGCAGGATTTGTTGACTGCCATTCTTGTTTTGCATAGGTAATTGTTTGGGAAATGAGTCATTTTTTGACCTGATTAGGTGCATGTATCATTTTTTAGTGTGTAGCAAATTACTTGTGAGAGATGTCACTGCAAGTAATTATTCTGGAGTTCAAGTGGCTGGTGGCTCTGGCCAGAGTCTTTTTTCAGGGTGTAGCAACATGGTAGCCAGCCTGCATCATTCTGAAGGTTGGGTGGCACCCCTGCAAGTGCTCAGAACGTGTGATTAGTGGCTGCAATTTTGGTTCCCCATTGCATGGGAAACTCCATATAGCTGATCATAATGCATCAGCTGGCTTCTTTCAGAACATACAGGGAGAGGAAGGGAACCCAGGAAATAGTTGCATTGCTTTAATGCTCTAACAGTGGAGATGACACAGCCTGGTCCAGTGTGAGGGGGAGTCACACCATAGCATCAGGGGTTGTGGTGGTGATGTGCCAATTCACAGTTTCGATTGACTGGCTTGGGAGTCATCCAGGGTATTAGTGAGGCTGACTTCTGGGTACTAACACCTGGGTCACGGAGGTGTGGCTATGCAGTTTTTATCTGTCGTTCCTTTTCTCTAGCGCTGTCCCTCTGTTCTGCTTCTTGGGCCACCATGATCCGAAAAGCTTAGATCTACCACGCTGTTCCACTGTGATATTTCTCAGAGCCAGCCAGCCAGGGACTGAATCTCCTGAAAGCATGAGCCAAATTAACCACTCCTCCTTTAAGCTGTGGGTGTCAGGTCACACCAATAAGAAAGCCGGGTAATAAAAGGGTGTCCTTAGAGTTTGCTGGCATCTGTGGCTTTCATAATGCTACATATGGGAAAATCATGACATTTTCATTTGTAATACCTGAAAAATAGAGTGATAGAGATTTTTTTTCCTGTCACCCAAACAAAATGCCTTAATAGTTTTCATCATGCTGCTTTACTAATGGAAATGATCAAACCAGTTGTGGGCCACTTTTCAAATCTTGTAAAGTGCCTTTCTGTGGTGTTCAGATGAAATATTTCTCTTGTTGCTATTGAAACAATATTTCTCAGCATAAAACACCATATGAGACCACATTAGTTTTCACTACCTGATGCAATATGTTACCCCCATGTATTACTGTCTGTGGTCTTCAGGCATGGGACATGCTCAGTTCTGTTTGCTTGTAGGACTGAGGCCCCTCTGACCCACCATCGGTTAGGCGGGGACTTGTTTCTGGTCACTGTCCATGTCCTCTCGCGTCTCCCACGTGGCTTTCTCCAGCAATTAAAGTTTTGCCTCCTCTCACAATTTGAATCTCATTGGCTTCTTGGGTCCATCTCTGCGACTTCAACCAAGACCCTGTCACACCTTTTAGGTTCTTGTGAGTGGACGGGTTACACTCAGCAAACACCAGGAATCAAATTCACGAAACTGGCATTTGCAGCTGAGGGCCCCTACTGGTTCCCTTCCTGTCTGCAGAATTTAGAGTTTCTGCAAGTCTTTCCTGGGGTCTTCTCTCTGTCCCCAGAAGTCCAAGCCAGGAATGTATCTGTTGCAATATAATATTTAAGACTCCTGGAACTTCATTTGAATTTCATGTTCTCAGTGAACTTTTATTTTTAAATATTTTTGAAGTGTATTTTATGAGAATCACACAGGAAAGAAGAATAAAGTTTAGTGATTTTTGAGTATCAACTTTTTATTCACTTTAGAAGTTTTAAAGGATAATTAATGTCCTTGGGGGTTAGCAGGATTTGTTTTTGGTCAGCTTTTATATATTTCAACTTCAGCAGTACTAAATATCTCTCTGCTAAGAACAGTAAAATCAGTTACATATCTTTGTACAAGCTGGCCTTATAATTTGTGAATTTGGAGGTTTCTTTATAGATTGTCAACATGTTTGGTAGTAACAGTGTGTGTATAGGTAAGTCCTAATCTTAGTTTTATATTTTGAAAATCTCGAGGTTCACTTTTGTCTCTTGTCCTCATGTCTGGATTGCTTAGTCACAATTTTATTTTATTTCTTGGTTGGTTGAATTTTATCCCCCAGTTTTTTTCAAACAAGATGGCTGGTGTCTTTTGGGTCCTTCTGAACTTGAAGGAAACTTGAGCCTACCTTGAAACAGGCTCTTCTTCGGACCTTTGATGAACCTGATTGCTTGTTGCCAGCGAGCCACCCTTGCGGCGAACCCTCAGCTGAGATTCTGTGGGTTGTTGAGAGCATTTGTTTTACCCCTCACTTGCTTGTTGTTGAGTCTTATCATTAAAGGGGCTTCCTCGGAACAGATTGTTCTATTTTTTTGGTAACTGTAAAAAAAAAAAGTTTCTTGGATCTGTAGCTTCCCATCATGATTCAGAAAACGTATCTTCTCACAGATGCCAGTTACAATCTCTTGCTTCAGTTGTGTTCATCAGAAGCACGGTTTTGTTACGTTGGTTGTACTTTATCTAGCACTCACTTCTTGTATCTTCTTTGTGTTTACTAGTTTCACTTTATTTTATAGACTTTCTCTCATTTGGTCTTTCAACGATCTAATACATTTTGTTTAATAAAATGTATCTTTCACTTCCAAAATTGTAGTTTTACCTTCTCAATCTGCACTAAATTCTAACTGTTCACTGTTTTATTGTTGTATAATTTTCATGAAAAAATTCAGCCATTTTAGCTTATTGTTATTATCATTATTATTATTTCTAAAGATACGAGATCATGCTATGTTGTTCAGCCTACATTGGAACACTGTGCTCAAGGATCCTCCTGTTTCAGCCTCCCAAGTAGGTGAAAATGCAGCTACCTGTAACCACGAGCTTTTAGAAATGTACAAAGTAAGATTACCACTACTGCACAGATAGAGAATCACTCAATCCTACTAAAAGCACTGATGAGCACTAGTGTAAGGAAGCAACTTCACCATGTCAAGGTCCTGCATGTCACTGGCCAGTTTTGGGTTTGCTAGTTCAGTCGTGTGCAGTGTGCCCCAACAGTGAGATACAGGATATGAAACTGAATCTTTCTCCCTACCATACTGCATCGGTAATCCATCCATATTGCTTTATATATTAGCAATCTGTTCTTCATTAACGCTGAATAATACTCCATTGCATAAATGAAACATTGCTTGATTAACCCATTCATGAATGGAAGGGCATTTGTATTATTTCTAGTTCCTGGCAATTTGAATAAAAATTTAGCATTGTCTTGTAGTTTTTTGTGTAAGCGGATTTTTTACTTATCTCTACTATATCTAGGAATGAGAAAGCTAGACTGCATGGTAAATGTAATTTTATAAGAAAGTTAATTTCCCACAGTGGTACCAAATTCTACTCCAAAGCAGCAAAGCCGTCTTGCATTTACCCCTAGTGATGTGTGAGCTGCAGTCCTCTTCCTTCTCACCAGTACGGCAGTGGGCAGTTTTTAAAAATCCCTTGCAGTGTGGCTGAAGTGGTCTGCACTGCAGATTTGTGTCGTTTTTTCCCTAATGAGGAGTGGTGCTGAGCTTCTTTCCGGGGACTTGTTTGCTGTCTCCGCCTGATCCTCTTCTTGGCTCTGTCTGTTCAAATCACTCACTCCTTGCTTTGCCAGGGAACTCACTTTCTTGCTGTTGACATGTTGCTTGTTCTCTGTAGCATCTGAATAGCTACCCAGTGTTGCTCTTTATCGCCACTTACTCACAGTCTGTGGATTTTTAAAAATTCTATTTACAGTGACTTTCAAGGAGCTTCTAAGTTTAATGAAGCCTAATTATCAGTCTTTTATTTGTTATGTACTTCTTACATATCTAAGAATGTTTTCTCTCCTCCCAGGTCAAACTTTTTTTTAACCTGCATATAAATATCCAAATATTCCAGCTTCTGTTGAAAAGATTTCTTATTTTTTGTGTGACTTTTACACTTTGTCAGACATCAGTAGATTGCACAGCCTGTGGCACCCGGTGGGCTCAGGAGGGAGGTGCTCTAACCAGGACCACCAGGACTGTCCTGCTTGCTGACGCTTTATGGTAACACAGAAAGCAAATTAAAATCCTTTAATTTGTTCCATTGCAAATTGTACTGGTAATCTTTTTGGCTTTGAATAAATTTTAAAACCAGAATGTCAATTTCTAAATAAATGAATAGTACACCTGAGATTTGGACTGGAACTGCAGAAATATCATCCCCTAGATATTTTGTGATATTTCAGGTTAGATTTTTTTTGATTCTTTTCATCAGCATTTTGGGTTTTCATGACATAAGCCTTGCACATACTTTGATAAGTTGATATTTTAAAATATCTTTTTATGTTATTCTAATTGATACTTTTTAAATATTTAAATTTCTAATTTTTTATCAGTGCTGTATAGAAATTTGGTTGCTTTGCATATTTTTACCTTGCATTCAGAAAAGCCCTGCCAAGCTGACTCATTATTTCTTGTAGTTTCTTTTGGAGATTGTGCATTATTTTGAGCACAGGCAGTAAAGGCTCCTGTTAATGCAGACAGTTGCAGACATTCCTTTTTAATTGGTGGAGTTTTTTTATTCTTTTTCTCTGTTCTTATTTTACTCTTGGAATATTAGTGCAAGAATGAATTAGAATCATAAATATATATATTTATTTTTGTATTTTATATGATTTTTTGTCTATATTGTGTATTTTTATTTTAAACTTTTATTAGAGTGGTCATCATATACACAAATTCTTTTTGTATGTATGGCAACCATTTTAAATTTCAGTTGTTAATATAGGAATGTCCTAAATGTAAATATTTATACTAAAAATATTTTTCTGAAGTCAAAATCTCAAAGGATGTCCTATATTTTGTATTTTTTTATGGCAACCTAAATAGGAATGGTCGTTCTTACTAAAAATCAAAACAAACAAACAAAAAACCAAAAACCAAAATAAAACCAGATTTCACCTGAATCACATTACCTTTCTCATCTGTAACCTCACAGTTGCTGTTTAACCACTCAAGTTCATATGAAAATATTTTCACCATGTTTTGTGCTTTCTTTTCAATAGGGAGAATCTGAAACTGTTTGAATCTCAGTTGAGTCCCTAAAGCAATACAAGACTCTTCTGTTCATACAGATTTCTTTTCTCTGTTCCTTCTCCTCCTTCTTTTCATTTTTCCTTTCCCTCTTCAAATCATGGTTTCTTTTATCTCACTCTCTGCTGCCTAGTTTGAGGACAAGTAACAAAAGGAACAACTTTTACCTTGTGAAACGCACGAGATGAAGCGAACATACACCAAGCATCAGTGGTGTGTGCTCATGAATAATATATTTTGATCTGTTGTGGCACAAAGTAGTGTGGCTTTCATAGGTATGCAGCAAATTACAAACTGCAGGATGGGAGAAATCTTCAGGGTGAATATTCAAAACTGTCAAGCAAGTATTTTATTTCATCTTTAATAAAGGATCTGTTCCTTCAGAAACCTCATGGGGACAGGCTAAATTGTGAAACCTGAGATAATCTTGATGCTAAATCTTTAGGTTTGTTTTATCACATAAATATAATTGGATCACTGATTTAAGAATGTTAGTTTATCTGCCAATTCTCTTTGCTTTATTCATTTGTGTACAAATCTCCACGTTAGAAAGATCAAAATTCCTCTGTCTTGGTTACTCAGGATGCTTTACACTGCCTTTCCCAAAAATATAATGTTCACATTAAATTTGTCTTCCATAATTAGGATATACATAAGATTAAAGTTTAGATAAATCCGTAAAGATTTACCAGCATAGGGAAATACAGATGTTTCTTTGATTCCTACTCCTTTTACCAAATTGGAAACTTGGGGGACTATTAGTGTTTAATGTAAAGATTAGTTCATTCTGTCCAAACCTTCTCTTTTAATTATGAAAAACATTTGTAAGTTTCATCTGTCATTTCAGTCAAATGCCGAGTGAGGGCTTGGCTGATGTTTTGTTCTCTCATTGTTGGGGAGGGTAGAAGCTCTATTAATCTCTATTTGTTTGTGTTTTGCATGAACAGAAAATTTTGTGTTATATAAGTATTTAATGAATAATAACATGTTTTTCATGCTGCTGGACTTATGGAACAAATGGTGCAGACTTATGCTTAATTCTGCTTGAATGTTTTTATGTGTGCTTTCTAAGTGCATCATAAGTCATCACTTGGGAGTTTTGTGAATGGATTTCATAGAATTTCCAGTAAAATTCCAGAGTGGAAGAGGGGATTGAATTGTTCCCTGAATATTCATAGTAAGTATTTGCATTTTGTCTTATGGCTGTGGCAGGGAAGAGAGAACATGGGCAAAGTAGCTCTGGAAGCTCTATTAATTGTTATTTTCATACACATCTGAGGCTAGGAAGGAAGTTGAAGGGTTCTGTTCCTCACTTCTTTCGATTATTTTTGAAGCCATGTGAAAATACATTTAGGTGCTCCTCGATGAGGCTTACTGCAGGCTAACTGCACATCAGAGACGTGTCTGAAACCAAATGAGAATTTTGCCTGGAAACAATTGGTCCAAATGCTTCCATTGTAAACAAAAATTGTATTTTAATGAAAAGCTAAGCTCCTGGTTTTATTACCCCATAATTGGAAATGTAATTAATACAAATTGCTACAAACCGGGATGGGTAGTAAAAATGTGAACTCAGCACTGCATTGTCGTGTTGTTGTTTTTCCCTGAGATGGGGGCACCGACTCCTAAGTGGAATCATCTGTAGCGCTGCCTCTCCGAGCCGAGGGGGCAGGCAGACAGAGGGAGGAAGGTTTCCAGATAAATCAACTACAGACTCAACATGAATCGTCAAATATAATATTTTCAAGATTCGTAAGTGACGCCAAATGTGCTTTAAGAAAAATCTCTGTTTAAATGATATTAATGGTAAGACTGAACGCAGCAAGGTGAAACACACTGATAATATTAAATTACCCCAAGAGGTTCCCAGTCAGAATCCCTGTGCAGAAATCTGCTTGCCAACTGTCGTTGCTTTTCCCATTGGCTTAGTTAAGGGTTGAAGTTCTTCTTGAAGTTTCTTTTTTAATCATCAGATCCCGACCTTACAGTTTTCGCTGACTACTTTCCTTCAGGCTGTCTTTGCTCCTGTCAATTTAGGATTTCCAGGGAATTATTCTTCTTTGAAATGCATATTCCAGGCTTGAAATGCTGGCATATGCACACCGTATAGTAACTGTGGAGGCCAAATGTTTAATTACACATGACAGCTGGAGCTGGAGGAGTCCGAAGCTTGCTTGAAAACAACTTACACTCTGTGCAGCCCTAAGAAGAGGAATGCGATTTTACACACACACACACACACACACACACACACACACACACACACGTTTTGCCCCAGTATTACCCACCAGACATTTTCTTTTTTTTTAAAGTATTATCAGTTAGAGTTTTAATAAAACAACTATTCACACTTAGGTGTACTTAAGCAAACAATATAAAAGGATTTCTCTTCTTGTTTAACTATTTGTGCAGCTAAAAATTCTCAATTATTTTCTTCCTAAGAAGGTTTTTGAAAATAAATCCAGAAAAACCATATTTGATTTAGAAAACCAGTGATGTCAAGATAGCTTTCATTTATAGAGATGTATTACCAGGGATTTATTAATAAAAGTCAGAGGGGATCCATTGGAAATGTTGAGATTCCCAATTTTCATTTCACTGTTATTGCCAAAATGTGCTTATATTTTTGGCTGCTGTGAATTGCTACATTCCCAATACATTTATATAGCTACAGGGAAGAGACCATAGGAACATAATTGTAATGCTTAGGTTAAAATACATTTTAATCAAAAACTTATCTTAGATTTTTCACATGGAAGTTACTTTTCCCCAAATACAATGTATTGAATATTATCAGAAGACGATGGGGCATTCTTAGACTGTAAGGATAGAGACAGCTAAAGCTTTTGAGGACTGCCTAACAGATTTGGGGGGCTTATTTAGCCCTAATAATTGATCTTCTCACACTCTCAAGGTTTGGTATATTTAAGACCCCATTTCACAGATAAACAAAGGTTAGCACAGACAGGCTCAGAAACTGCCATGGCCACATAAAGTTAGTTGGTAGAGTTGGAATGCCAGAGATAAGGTCTCTCTGTATCTGCAGGTTATGTTACTTTACACACTTGTTTCTGTTTCTACATATTTGTTAATGAAGTATTTACAATACACAGTATATGTGTGCCTATAATTGCAGTTTGCCACATTAACCACTCAAGGTAAGTATGTAACTGGATCTGAGTGGCCTGAACACAGGCTTTCTAGCCAACAAAACCGACCTGACCACTGTCACTCTGGAGCCATTGCCCACAGAAGGAAGGACATGTGAGGGTTCACCCTGCCCAGCAGTCTGGGGAGGGGCCAGTGAGGCCAAATCCAGCAGGACTCTGCCAAAGTCCGATGTGGTTTGAATTATCCATGGCCAGACACAAAATAAAACACATGTAGAATAGAGATTCAACCAATATGGTCAAGTCATTTTGACATAATTGAATCCACTTCTCATAGTCTTCAATAAGAAAATTTTACCTGCATCTAGGACTTTTCTCAAAGTCTCTGAAGGCCTCTTATTCTCAGTAGGGTGCCACCAGAGGTGCCACATTCTGCCTTACTCACTAGCCCGGTCACACGGAGAGCTAAGCTTCTGTACCCCGAAATCCCAGTAAATATCCGGTTGTTGAGAAACAAAAGACAACCCTGCTTAGGATGAATGTGGAATCGCCGTGCCCCGCCCTGCAGTTCAGGCTAAGGGAGCAGGTGCTTGAGCAGTGAGAGCTTCCAGGGAACAACTGAGCAGAGTTGGAAAGACACTTTCCCGTGTTGCTCGGTAATTGAATAAAGGCAAATGACACCCTGGCATGGTGCACAGTGCACTTGGCAATCACCCTATGGCACCCTCTGCAGAGCTTACCTAGAGAATGGAGCATTGATTCAATTTTAAAACAGTAGAAAAACTGTGGCATTTACTCACTTGCCAACTCCAAAATAGAAAAATGTGAAATCACTTCAAATCGTCATATATAATTTTTAAATGTATTCCATTTGTGTAATTGTATTGAGACCACCTGGTAGTTAGAACTTTTTTTAGTAATTTATTTTTTCAACTGGAAATTGCTTTAAGGCATCTTTTTCTTTGTAAGAGCCTCTACTTTAATAGGCATTTGCTTTATTTTAAGATATTTTCAAAAACAGTAGTGAATTACTAGTAGATGGAAATGGTTTGAACTTTATCGGACACTTTAGACAAGGTCACATCCGTCTTGTGTGCCCCTGAGAGATAAATCTTTTGGTTCTAACTCTCTGCCTCTGTCTCAGATCCTCAGCTAGAACTTTTGCTTGACATTCAAAGTAAGAGAATTGAAAATATTTTGTGAAACTAGTTTGATGAAAGAAACTTAATTTTTAAAAAAGCTTTACGGTTTATCAGCAGGAAAGGAGAAGTTATCTTTCTATTGCTAGGAACTGAAATTCATACCATCTAAAACCACCACCAAGCCTAGCTTGTTTTAGCTCCTAATAGAATAAAGAACAAATCAGATGCCTATCAAAGTCCTCACAATCTGAGGAATGTGGGCAGAGTGGACTGGGAAGGGAGGAAGGGAGACAGTGCCCATTAGGGAGACTTGCACAGACCCTCACAAAGAAATGCTCATTGAAAGGCCAACTTGGGTGTTTCTTGTTCATCTTTGAAGGATGGAAGTTTCATAATTAGGTGGGAAGTATTTCTAACACAGTAACCCCATTTCAGTAATTTATATCAATCTCTCCTCCTTAGTTTTTCTTCTGTGCTGTTCAAGTCTAACTAAAGATTAAAATTATCCAGGAATTATAGATAAAATAAACTCGTTCTTGATTATCTGGACAGGCCTATGTAAAGGGTAGCTCTCAGTCACTGCTCCACCATGACCCTTGTTAGTAGCAAAAAATCATCCCTCTTGAGAAAAAATTTACCAACTGCACCAGTACCTTCTCAATATGTGCATTAAGTACTCGGACAAGAAAAATGAAGCTGCCCTTAATTTTCACTGTAGCATTTAAAACTAAAACTGATCTTAATGTGAATTTAAGCAAATTTTAAAACTTAAGCAATAACGTTTGATGGCTACTATTGGGGGATACTTAATAATACATACTGCCATGCATCAAAATTTACTTAGTAGAAAAAAAACTGAAGATGATTAAAATCCTGCACCTTAAGAGAACATTCTTACAATTTTTGAGTTCTTTTGCTTTCCATGGGGAAGAATTAGCCAGAGAGAGGTTTGGGTCTCCTTCCTCTGTCCGAAGGAACTGTGCTGTGTACTCAGCAGCTCATAGCATGAAGCTGCACATACACACGAAGTTTCCTAGCAGTGACACTGAACTGGCAATGTGCCGAGGACACGGCCTTAGAAATACTGATAATTCCGGAGTCTAAACACTTTTCTCTTCTGACCTTTTGAAGCTAAGTGATCGCTAGCCCGTGGGCAGGTCACTTCTGACCTCTCTGCAACTTGATTTTCACATCTGTAAATGAAAAGCGTGAGTGGTTCCCAATGGCCTTGTTGCCCCAAGGTCCAGGAAGCACTTGCTCCCCCTGACTTTTCCCCGATGAGACTGAGCTGCTGGACTCTGGGTTCACCATCGGAGTTCGTCTCCTTCTTCTCTGATGCCGCTGAGGTCCTTTCCGGGTGGCTTTCTTTGTGTCCCCTGCCTCTAGTCTGGAGTGATCACCAAACATAAGCTGCTGGCCTTTCTGTCCGTGTCCATTCAGTCTCCTCAGCATTCTGATGGTGCAGGAATTACATCTCAGGCCTCCGCCGCCGGCTGGAGAAACAGTGGAGGTGGGGAGGGACAGGGAGGCCATTGGCTTCCGCTTCTCCTCATTCAGGTCTGTGTGGGGGAAGCGGACAAGGATTTTTCCTTTGGATGCCACCTTCACTCCTGAGTTAGTTCTCTAGTGTCCCAGTCCCTCTACACTGCTAGAATAAAATATAAACTGGGAAGCGTGTAAGTCAGAGCGTCTTATCTCTCATTTCTGCGGAGGGAAGAGGTCTAAGATGAAGTGCTGGGGAAGTCAGCCTTTGCCTCTTTCCTTGGACGGCGCCTTCCTGCTGGGTCCTCACCTGGTGGAAGGGGCCGAGTAGCATCCGGGGTCCGTTTTATAAGGACACTGAGCTCTGCTGTTCGTGACGCTGTGTCTTGTGACCTACCCACTTCCCGTGGGCTCCTCCTCCTACAAGCATTCTGTTGGCAGCAGTGATGAATCGTAAGATGAGATAAAAGTAAATGAGTGTGTAAAACATTACTACAGTGAAAGACACGTTGAGGTTAACCCTCCTTTAACTATCCCCTGAACTCTTCAAACCCACTCCTCCCTTGGTCCCCTCTCTCTCTGAAGCACTTCTGGAAGCCCTCTTCATGAGCGCCTCCAAGTGCACCATGGTGCCTGCCTCGGCATCCCAACCGGATCCCAAACATGTACCTTTCATGACCACTTTGACTTAGGGGACGATCGAGAAGTCACAGAGCGCTCGGTTCGGGGGATAACGTGGATGGGGAAACGTGGCAGTGTTTATAGAAGCCCCCCTTGCTGTTGGGTGACACGAGGTAAAAGCATTCACCCTATTTTTGATCATACTTCATAAACACACAAAGAAAAGAGCATTTCCAGAACCGCTGCGGAAAGTGTTGAAAATTCTGGAGTAGGTGTGTGCACTGTGCCAGAGTATTCTGAGGGCGGTTGATGGCAGCGTGTCTTTTGCTGTAATAAATCTTTAAATGTAGATACACTTGTTTGATCAGGCCTTGTAGGGTCACAGACACCCAAACTGTGACGCTAGGCCTTCTAGACGCCTCTCCTGCGTGTCCACAGAGGGACGTGAGCTTCCACAGGGGGACACCTGTGGAACGGCGCCTGCCAGGCAGGGATCTCGGCATCGAGGGAGCACCAGTGCTTGCGTCCCGCTGAGCATCAACTCCAGGATGCACCAGAGATGTCCGTGCCTGCGCTGGGCAGACGCGAAAGCTCCTCACGCAACTCCGGCCTCTAGGAAGAGATGAGAAGGTGCTCACTTCCCAGCTCGTTCCCTCGGCGGCTTGTTGAGAAAATATTGTTTGGGCAAATTGATTTTCTTATTCTGGTAAAACATTTTTGGGCAAACAAACACTCAATCTTGAGTTAGAATAACATTTTTGAAAAATTTTACAAAGGGGGATGGAGCTAGATCAAGGGATGGGTGGAGCGGGGGATGGAAAGTGGGTGAGAAAAGGAATGAGGATGCGTTATGTTTATGGACCAACTTCCCACAAGCAATGCAAACACCAAGTACTACACACATGTGTGCGCGAACTCAAAGTTTTAAGAATTATCTTGTAGCTTGATCACCTCACAGGTGGTTGTATAATCAGAAGCAAAATCACTTTTACCAAGGAAAAGACTTCTAGAAAATTTTATTTAATTAGCATCTCTCTCCCAATTCCCACTGACCACAGAAGTTGCACCCCCAAACCAGGTCTGATCACGGTAGTAAAAGTGTACCACAAGCGAGGCGTCGTCACTGTAGAAACAGAGGCAGTTTCAACGGTATCTCTTCACTCTCTGCTACCACCATGGTACCCACAGTCGGGCCCCCAAAACACAACACTGCCATTAAGTGATAAGTGATTTTGAGAAACCAATTTCAGAGGAATTAAAATATAAAACATTACATACTGTAGAACCTACGCAAGATACCAAAGAAGAGCAAGGTTCACCTTTACCCAAAGGAAGATTATCCAAGATGTGAGCTACGTAGAAATATTCACTAACCAATAGCCCAAGTAATCGCCGCAGCCCAGTGTAGCAGAGGTTGGTTTCAAATGTCTCCGCGAGGTTAAGGTGAGTGCGCTGTCAGTCTTACTTCCCAGGACACAATAACCAGTTTAGGAAGAAGACCCTTTGATGGGGACCCTGGTAACTTTGTTGCATGAACTGTTTTTTTCTTCCTGAGTTGCACATACCTTTGCATCTAAGAATTCCTGAAAGAGAATGTCTGCTGTGCACATGTGCATGTCGCGGAGAATGACAAGACCCTGGGAAGTGCAGGACAGCACCTCCCTGTTTCCTTGTGCCGGAGGCATCGCCAGGCACACATGCGCAGAAGTGCCCAGGCGCCTGCAACCCCAAATCTCTCGGTTTGCATTCATTCGGGGCCCTGTAGGTCCACACAGCTCCCCCCTATTGTAATAGGGTGCAAATATCCATCCTGGGTGGCAGCTTTTTAACAGGATAATAAAAAATGAAAATAAAAAGAAGAAACCACCAGGATCATGGCTTGGAATTTACTAGCGCATAGAAAAATGTTCTCAAAAATATCAGCATGATTGTAAAAGTAGCAAATGACTAGCGTGAATTCCTTTTCCCAACAGTTACAGGTCCCTTCTGTGTGTGTTTGGGCATCTTGTATTTTATTTGTTTGTTTATTTATTTATTTATTCTTTCTTGAAAAATAACTGATGTACGTCTCTTTTGAGGTTGCATCCACTTTTGGAGGAGCAGAGTAAAAATCATCACTCGTGACTCTGGAATCGCAGACACAGGGAAATTCTTTACGCCAGGGAGTTAATAGCAGGCCGGACGGGGTCTAAGCTCTGCATTTGCGAGGGTGCGGACCGCCCGCCCCTAGCTGGCCGCAGACACGGGATCCCCGCGTTGACCTGCGCGTCCAGCCTCGGCGTCCTGGGGTCTGAGCGCCCGCGCAGGAAGTGACACGCAGCCACGCCGCCCAGACACCTGTCCGGACCCTGCTGACCCCTCATGCTTAACTAATTTCCCGGTGACCTCTGACTCAGATTTCCACGGTTCCACAGGGATTTGTATCTTTCATCCCGCTAAGTCTGCACCTGCATTCAATTAATGGAACAAAACTCAACTTTGTTATCTGATGAACCGAACTCCGAGAGCCGTTGCGACGATGGTTTTATTATTGTATTGACAAATTGTCCCATTAACAACTGGCTACTATAAAAATCAATTAAAATCTTGGCTGAGAAGTTCAAACATAGTTGGATAAGCAAAAGTGGAAATTAAATACTGAGTTAATAGTCTCTTTTATAATATAGTTCATAAATTAGATGCAACCAGATCAAAACCAGAAATTTGTGTTGAAAATAAAATGCTAAATTATAACAGAGCATATGGAGCCTCTTGGAATTTAGTTACATTTTACTTCGTGCTGATGTACTTTCAGTACTTTGCATGCATATCAATGTTTATTTTACTTTCTCCAACATGTATTTCTAAATATTCTGTTTCTAGTGATTCCTTGCTATTACTTTTGGTACACTGTCTTGTAAAATATTTAATGAGTGAAATGAAAATATATGTATCTTTGTACCTTTGGCCATAAAAATATTACTCATTAATTTGTTTACCTACTAGAGTATTGTGTGCTTAGAATATTAAGATAGAATCTGTGCTCAAGGGAACCTAAGGCTCACAAGCATTGCTATGGATTTTAACAATAAAAAATGGTCTTTCGGCAGAGTAAAATTTTATTTCTCTTGCGTAAGTCATAGAGAAAGCTGATGATCTCTTGATATTTACTTCTGTGGCTGAGCCCCTCTTTTTAACTACATTTTAGGTAAAAATAGGTAAAGTTAGGTGTGCCGCATCTAAACAATAATATGCTTAACAGATTTTAAGAGTCATTTAACTGAACTCCAAGTTATACTTTAGAATAATAATGGGAAAGAACCACCCCTGAATGAGACACAGTGAAATCTCCAGACACAGCACAACGCTTCCCAAATGTGTTACCTTCAGTGACTTTGAATCTGTCAAATCCTGGTGAGTGTTGCTGTAGCTCATAAGGAAAATTAATTTCAACTAGTCAGTGGTGCAATACCCCGGAAAGTAACTTGGAAACGTGTAACTTTAAAATTCGAAGGAGAAGAGAGAGAGATTTTAGGGTGATCATAAGTTGAGTGTTTCATGGAGCTGTCAGTCTGCAAACTTTCCCTGTGAATAGATTCGACCATGGAGGAAGGCACGCAGTTGTCTAAATGATCGTGATCTCTGTCACCCACCTAATAGGTTTTTTCTCTCTTGAAAGTTACTGCCAGTCACTTCTGAAGTTGGGATATTGATAATCAACTGGAAGCGCAATTCACCATCAGGACCACAGAGATACTATGCAATGATAAAGTGCACAGAAAAAGGAGTCCAGCTCACACCAGGATACCATGAACACCCAATCCACCTTACCGCTCAGAAGCATGTTTTGGTTGGGATATAAAATATCCTTCTGAGGGCTCTTTGAGTCTCAGTTTTGGTTCCCAACTAATGGGGCTTTGGGGAAGAGATCAGATCATGAAAGTGCCAACCTTAAGTGAGTGAATCCTTTGCTGAGTTCAGAGATGGATGGGTGAGTAGGAGGTAAGAGGAAGTGGATCGTGGGCATGTGACCCATGCGTTCCTCTTGGCTCCTGGCCTCTGTGCTTCCTGGGCACCATGATGGGAGCAGCTCTGCCCCACCATGTGCTCCTGCCACGGAGCTCTGCCTTGCACAGGCCCACAGCAGTGGTGGCAGTCAACCATGTATTAAAACGAGGCACCAAGATATCTCTGTTCTCCTTTATGATGTTTATGTCAGATATTTTGTCACAGAGAAGAAAGGACAAAACCCCAAAACCTCCACAAAAATTGATGATTAGCCTTTAGTACACACAGCTAACGTTTTCTAATAGGGTTGAGAGTGCCTTGGCTCATCTCATCTGGTGATTTTAGTAGCTTGTTGCTTTCCTCTGTTTCACTGGACCCATGAATTATTCTGTAAACAAACATATAGACATCAGTCATATTTTATTTTTCCAAATAATTTCATAATATGATGAGCTTTTTTATAATAAGAGATATGATCAAAACTGTGTGTGAATAATTAGATAAAAAATACACTACAGTAAAAGATGAAATGCCATTCATTCCTCCCAACTCTCCTGGTTTCAGACACACTCACCCCATCCTTCTTGCTGCTTTCTGGAATGGCTCTGTAAGTTCTCTTTCCTGAATGACTTTAGTTGCACTACTGTGACTGATTCAGTGTCCTGAATCCACCCAAAACGTTTATATTTTATAGTCAGTTTGACTTTGGGTAAGAACTTGCAGTTGCCCTGGGGTCAGATCTGCTGAATGAGGAAGATGAAGACAGTGTCATGTTTTTTGAGCTGCCTTTCTGTTGGGTGACAGCAGTATTCACTGTATTTTTTATGACACCTTATAAAGACACTCAGGAAAGAAGGCTTCCAGAAATATTTCAGAAAGTAGCAAGAAGAATGGGATAAGTGTGTTTGAAGTGAAAGGGAGGATTTTTCCAGAGATTATGGCAATGTGTCTTTTACTGAAATAAATTTTAATATAAATATTCACCATGCATTTTTATCCACAGGCATTGTTCTTTGTGAATATTCTCCCTACTTCATCAAAATCTAAACGTTGTCTGTTTTTTCAGACTAGTATGTAGACCATCTCTAATAGGAAACAGCCCCTTTGCAAGCCTATCACAAGTTGGTTGTCGTTCCTCCAGCTGCCCTAGGAATTAAAATCGTCGGAACTCCACCAAAATATGTCTTTAAAGGAGACTGAGAACTATATGAGAAGCACATGCAAAAATCCCGCACTGCACTATTACATTTGTCCTTCACAGGCTCAGCGTGAAGTTGTGCAGGTGCTGATATTTCAGTGGATTTCCTCATCTCAGTGGAGAATAAGGATCCTGCAGAGATCCATATAAGTGGCCAGTCTGAGCCAAAGTAGAAATAGGTATCATGAGCAACAGTAAGGTTGATGAGTTAGCCAAATGCAGTACAGTACTTGCAAAGTCTGTAGCCATGGGTAATTGATTAAGATGTGTCTAGAAATAGTAGGAACTGACTTTCTATGTAGAATAATATTCCACATAATCAAAAACAAGCCAACTACAGTATGTTAGCCATTTTCCCATCACTGGGTCAGAATTACCAAAGGCCACAATTTAAAGGAGGTGAGGTTTATTTTGGATCATGATTCCAGAGGGTTCAATTCATGGTTGGTTTGCTGTAAGGCACAAATGATGTGGCAGAAGGGCAAGGTGAAGAAACCTGCTGGTCCTTTGGCATCTGAGAATCAGATGGGGCAGGGGGGAAGGAGAAGACAAAGAACATTTGGGGACAAGAGTGTGCCATTCCAGGTCATGGCCCCGATGTCCCACCTCCACCAGGCCACACCTCCTAACAGCACACTCTCGGCCACTCACCTGTGAACCCATCCATGAATGAACTCATTCGCTTTCCAAACTCCTGAGACTTTGCGTGACATTGTAGGTCTAATCCTTAGTAGATGATTTCCTATAGTGAAGTACTGATTTGTTTCACCACAATGGAAAGTTTTTAGACTATCTAAGATTCAATAATGACATACTTTGGACTAGGTGGAGACCAGGGACAAACATTGCTCTAAAGGCCTCGTGTCCTCACATTGTCACATTCCATGTCAGGTTCTAATACACATGCTTTAGAAGACAATAGAAGACAGCCAGGATTTTTTTTTTAAAGATTTAATCATCTATAATCCACATGCAACAACCTCCCCATGAAGTGTGTAATTCTGTATTTTTAGTGCATTCTCTGAATTGTGCAAATCATCACAATTAACAAGTAAATTTTAGAATATTTTCATTGTCTCAAAGAAACTCCGTACATATCAGAAATCAATTGCCATCTCCTCCTCTCCCAGAAACTCGGTTCATGTACACTGACTCACACCATCTGGGCAATTTGTGACATGGTTTTCTAACAGCACAGTGTTTTCAACTTCTCCTGTACTGCAGCATGTGTTGATACATCATTCTTTTTTAGGGCTGAATCATATCCCCTTATATGAATATACCACATGTTATAGTTTGTGACTGGATGTCCCCATCCACTGCAAAGCCTCATGCTTTGATGAAGGGCAGGCTTTTTGGAGGTGGCTGAATCTAGAGTGTATGATTGTTTCATTGTCTAGCACTGGGATTGGCAGTGTGAGTGCCATGCCCACTCGATAGCCTGCATAAAAGGAAGCAAAAGAGCTTTGTTTTCCCTTTTGCTTTTGCTGTCTTGTTGCCCCCCTACCATGCCACTGCATGTTGGAGCCAGCTGATTACAGACTGAAACCTCCACAAACTGTGAGCTAAATAAACCTTTACTTCCTTCATTTTGTACGTCAGTTATTTTTCATAACAATGAGAGAAGAGTAACCACTAGTTTCTCTATTAGACCATTGGAGAATATTTGTGAATGTTTATATTGTTTCCAGTTTGGGGCTATTATGAATATGCTGTGAATATGTATATACAATTTTTTGTGAACACATCAAAGTTAAAAATCATTTGATCAAAGCAAAAATCCAGTGAGACTGTTGTGTTTTATAGCAACCCCCATGTTCACACAAATAGAGCCATAACAGTATATTTTAAGCTAATACAAACTTAACATCATCCACATTCTAAGATTCAACACTTTTTCTCCACCTTTCATACTTTCTGTTTTTCAGTGTCAATGTGTACATTTTTATGTTGTGCATACATTAATAAAAACTTGTAGCTATTTTAATAATTTTGTTTTGATCTTTGCACTCCAAATGACTTTAGTTACACACTAGCGTTACACTATTAGAGTATTGTAAATTTGACTATATACTTACTTTTATCAGTGAGTTTTGTATTCTCAAATGTTTTCATGATACTTTTTAGGGTTCCTTTTCCAGCTTGAAAAATACTTCAAATATTTCTTATAAAACAGGTGAAGTGCTAATGAAGTCACTCCATTTTTGTTGATCTGAGTAAGTTTCATCTGTCCTTCATTTTTGATGGTCAGCCTTAACTAGTTAAAATATTTATGGTTGGCAATTTCATTTTTCTTTCAATACTTTGAAAACATCATTTCACTTTCTGTCAAACTGCAAATGATTATGCAACCTTCTGATATTCTTTTTTTAAAGAAAAAACTAAAACAAAAATTCTTAACAAAATAATAGAATAACCATAGTTAGTATACTTGTATCTTTAAGGTAGGTACTCAAAGGATATGCATAGCTCCAAACATTCTCTCTTGTAAAGAAGAAAAAAAATAGATGATAATATAAAACTTTCTATGTGATGACCTCTGATGGCCCTACGGGTAATACCTTATACATAAGCAGTCCCTTTTCTTTTGAAATTCTCAAGACATATATATATATATACATATATATATGTATATAGATAGATATAGATATAGATATATAGATATATAGATATAGATATAGATATTTTGGTCTTGGAATCTTGATAGTTTATTTTATAGGTTGGAATCATCTTCTTTGCATAGAAGCTGACTGGAGATAGTTGAGATTTGTGTAACTGAATATCCAAATCTCCTAGATTTGGGAATTTTTCAGCATATTTATATAAAGCAGTTTCTTGTCCCTTTTTCTCTTATTCTTCTGATTCTCCAATAACATGAAATTTATCACCCTTTATGATTTGCCATAATTTGCATAGATTTTTTTTACTCCTTTTTGTGTTTCTTCTAGATACTCTGAATTTTTCAAATCATATGTCTTTTGGCTCATTTATTACTTCTTAGGCTTAATAAAGTCTATTACTAATGCTCTCTTGAATTTTTATTTTATCATTGTTTCCAGAACTTCTATTTTTAAATTATTTCTATCTCCTTATAAAGTTCCACATGTTTTTTTCTTATTTTACTTCCTTTCTTTATGAATTTGTCTGTTTTATAGCTACTTGACCTTCCTTAAAACATTTACTTTGCATGTTTGCAGAGCAATTTGTAGATCACCATTTATACAGTTGGCTCCTGAACTGTTACTTTCTGTGATGCTATGTTTTTAGATTTCCTTCATACTTTGTGTTAAATATCAGGAAGCCTGGGTTTCCTGTTTCTCCGTTTGAAGAGGAAGGTCTTTCCTTTACTCTGTGACTGTTTGAGGAAAGAAAATCTCACACACAGGCTGCCCATGGATTCTGAGACTCTTGAACCTCTTTTGTATATTCAGTAGATCTGCTTCTCATGCTTCCTCTTACGGGTTGCTGCTTTTGTTGTTGTTCTTCTTCTTCTTTTCTTCTTCCTCTTTCTCTTCCTCTTCCTCCTCTTCCTCTTTCTCTTCTTCTCCCTCCTCCTACTTCTCTCCTTCTCCTTCTCCTTCTCCTTCTCCTTCTCCTTC
>PVLA01011832.1:0-49526 GCA_004027455.1 Hydrochoerus hydrochaeris | reverse complement strand
CTGACTGTTTGAATATTTACTATGTACCCTTTAACTTTGTAACTTGAACAACCACATCCAGGATGACAGTACATAATTTATAAATTAATGATTTCTTAGTGGGGCTTTTTCTCATTCTCCTTTTTCTTTCTTTCTTTTAGAATTCTGTATTGTTGCTACCCTTTTTTCTGTTTTGTTTTTTTCTTCTCTTTAAATAAAATTTTAGAAATGTATAATTGCTATTGAAAAAAAGAGGAAATAGGAAGTGCTATAAAAGATATAGCTGCATGTATGTTTAGATGTGTGGGATTGATTACCATATTTCTAGGTTCTTTTTGGATTGTTGAACAGATATGTTTGCACTCTCACTACTTTAGTGTCTACTTTGTGTGCTTTAATTCTGTAACTTGAATAACTGTTTCTAAAAGAACAATATGTAATGTATCATTTAGTGATTTCTTACTGTTTATCTTCTTTTCTTGAAATTGTGTAATAATTCTAACTTTTTCCTGTTTTTTTCTCTTTAAATAAAAAAATGTATAATTGTTATTGTAAAAAAGAGAAAACAGGAAGTGCTTTAAAAATATAACTGCATGTATATTTATGTGTGCAGGATTGTTACCCATATTTCTTAGTTCTTGTTTGATTGTTGAACAGATATGTTTGCAGTCTCACTGCTTGAGTGTCCACTTTGTGTGCTTTAATTTTGTGACTTGAACAACTATTTATAAAAGAGCAATATGTAATTTATCAGCTAGTGATTTCTTACTGTTTATGTTTTTTTAATTCTGTAATATTTCTCTCCTTTTTCTGTTTTATCCCTTTAAATAAAAAATTTTAAAAAATAGGAGTGCTAAAATTACACAAATATGCTTATTCCATGTAACTCTGTAGATATTCTTCATATCTTATATTTCTGCACACTAATAAGTGAAAATTTATGAATCACAGTCTGAGCTTCCCAGTTCATTATGGATCTGAAGGAAGATTCAATCTATCCTTTATTCTCCCTCTAGACCTCCTGGCTTCTGTGTTCCAGCCTGACCAGAGTCCCAAGAAATTAGTGCCACCCAGGGTCAGAATAAAATTGGTTTCAGCTAATGGATGATGTTTCTTTCCACCCTGAATGATCTCAGGCCCCTGGGTTCACAGTCCTTTGAGTTGATGCCATATACTTGTTTCCCTCCCTGAAAAGTGGAAAAGCAAGATTGTCCAGTCTGTTGCTCACCGCATCTGGTCTGGACTCAGGCCACTGAAACTGCTGGGCTGTGGTTCCCTCCAGGCCTGGAGCTGAGGAGATGAAATGTCTAGTACAGACCACTTGGGTCATCTCACTCTTCACTGAGGGTCCCTGCTGCTGGAACCTTGGCAGTACTTCATATTTCAGATTTGTTTGCAGCTCCCAAAGTGTGGAGAATGAGGAGACTTTCTCCATTTATTGTCTTTGTCCTGGAATTTGTCTTGATTGGAGAAAATTTCTGCTGGACTATCATGGAGGGCAACAAAACCAGAATAGGCACAAAACTGCATCTATCCAAATCTTGGGTTCTTCCCTTAAAAATGTTTGTGTATTCACAAAATGGATCTGTCTCCATACCACTGCTGAGAGCAGAGTTCATGAACAGGGGAGCACTTTGCTATTATCATCTCAGATTCAAGACAAAGTTTCAGGAAAGTGGATCACATACACTGCCCAATGCAGCATGCAATGGCATTTGGGGTTCATATCCAGCTGCTATCTCCGACTGACTTTTCCCCCTAAAATGGTCTTTACTTTGCATGGAAATGAACATGGTTTTCTGTCACAATACAATGTGGCTTCTGAGGATCTTGGGGTTAAGGACTGGGGAGAGAATGAGAAAAATAAAGAGACAAAGCTGGGGTCAGGTGGAGTCCTTATCCTCCTGATGGGAGGAAAGGAACTGCTCAACCACTGTAGCATCTTAATTTATATACTGAGAAAGATGATGTCAATTTCAGCCCCTCTGCCTAGCAACACATTGTGTTGCAAGCCTGGGTCCCTTGCCTTTTTGGTGCTGGAACAACTTGTTTACATAGCTTGTTTGGGCCTCTCTGTTTTTTCTGGGCTTGCCTGCTTTAGCCCTACACATGTGATCAATCTCCAGCTTCAACAGCAACCAATATATCCCTCTTTTTTGTTTTGTTGTTGCACAGAACAGGTGGCCAGTTGAAGCTGGAGGAGCTATGTTGGAGAGCTCTGTAGATCTTTTTATTTTAAGTGCAGTCCAAAGATTTTAAATCCCTGCATCCTGCAATTGAAACCCTTTGCAGTCCGTTAATGTGTGACAGTAGTCAGCTACCAGTGTAGCTCACAATTGCCAAAAGGTATTATTGATTTGAGGTTCTTTTATAACATATTACCTTAGCATTGTTTTATATACCTCTAGTAGTTGTACATTTTCTTCAGGATGCTCAAAACCAAGTTAAGGTGAGACCTGTTCTAAACACAATCAATTTTTGTTATCCATCAAGGTCAGTTAAGTCTCCTCAGGAACCTTGGAACCAGCTACAGCACCTCTTAGTTCTTCTGTCAGTGTCAGCCATTCAGATGAGTCAGGGCCTTTGCTTGAACGAGTTGCTTTCTTTGAAAGCTTGGGAGATCTTTCCTTCTCATGACTCTCCTTAGACACACCACATGCTGCTGATTACCTCAGTGGTCTCACAGCCTTCTTGATCAGAAGACCAGGGACTCACCAAATATAGAATTATGCACCAGAGGTTCTTTTATGTCCTGGGTTCTCATTGACCTTGGAGGGCTAGGGCCAAAATATTGGTTGTCCTCTTAGCCCACATGTGCTTCTAGTTGTTGGTCTCCAAACCTCAGTTGTTGAACATCCAGAAGAAAAGATAACAATGTAGTTAGAGGCATTATTATCTAAGTATCAAACATCTTACAACATAAAATAGAACCATTATTTTGTAACAACCATGGCTGTTTAACATTTGAATACCTGTAGGATTATTAACAAAGTTACATATTTTACATAGAAAATTAGAAATCAAACCATACACAATGTTGTAGCATAAAAACCATGATAACATTTTGTAACACACTTGAAGTTTCATTTTGACATCAAATTTCCCCTTTTTGGTTAATCATCCCTATGAAATACATAAAAGATGCCTAACTTGTTGTCATTTAGGGAGATGTAGATTTCCTAAGCATTTGTTGAAAGCAGAGGTCTGAATCTGAACCAAAATTTTATCACCATAAATAATCCCTATTTTACATTTTTTTGAAGACCTGTTTATCTAGAAGCATGAATATATGAATAAACCATGAGGTTAACAACAATCATTTGTCACAACCATATGAAAACTTTTGTATGAGCATTTTTTAAATCAAAAACCTTATTGTATTATTTCCTTTGAACATATGTGAATATATTACAATGATAGTTATATAACTTTAGTTGGGGTCATCTCCCATAAGGCTATGGAGATCATCAGGGCCTCCAATCAATGAACAAGAGCTGGTAATATGTTACCAGATGGCCACTTTCTTATTCATCAATTGAAGTCCTGTGCAACAATCCCAACCCAAAGGGATTTTTGTTTAATCATTTTTTATAATAATTTTTTCTTAAGAAAACTCCAATCATAACATTTAACATATTATTTTTGAACAATGAGAGACTCACAAGTTATGATAATCAGCAATGTATATTACATGTAGACAACTGATTTTAGCATCACTTTGACTAACTGGGAATCCAGGAGGAAGCATGTTTCATAATTCTATAACTCAAATAAAACTTGATTAAATGATCTATAAATGCAAAAGAAAAAGGAAAAAGGAAAATTGCTGAGTTCAAAATAAAAAGAACAGCTGTTCACAAATGGACAAATGGACAAACATGGACAGATGATCTGTACAGATTCAAACAGACATAGAAACAAACACAGAGTTGTCAGTGTCCACAAGAATTCTCCAAGTTCCTGGGGGCTATTTCATACCCCTTTGCTGAACTAGCTCGCTTCTTACACCCCAAATTCTTGGGGTTGAAACACCTGTTACCTTCAGCACCTGATTCCCTTGTGGCATTGCCAGGCACTCCAGGCACTTGGGCACTCCTGTATGGGCCCTTGTGCTATTGGCTCCACATGTATGAGTGATCACTAGCTCAGTGACTTCCAACAACAGCTTAACAGACTGGACCAACAGACAAGATTCACTGGCAGACTAAGAAACATCTTACACAATCAGAGTGCAATCAAACTTATTTTAGCCAAATTGAATCACACAATTTTTTTTACAATTGTAGAATTTGTAATTTTAAATAGACTAGTCAGTTTTCTTGTTGGTCAATTAGCAGAGATCTCTTATCAAAGAATTGGAAAATGACACAATCTCATCTATAGTTAACATGTATTTGTGGCCTTAACATACACTCCTATCATCTATTTGGAACTTTTTTTAACTTTTTGTTACCATCTTCTGGGCATCAGGTCAATTACGGTTGGTTCTAGCTTCCTCCTTTTCTATTGGTTATGGTGTGGTCTCCAAGGTATCAGTGTTATAGGACTGAGCATCAGCTTGTGTAGAGGTAAAATCAACTCTTTTTCTGGTTTTGGGTCCATGATACAGCCAGACAGCACACACTGGCACCCAGATAGGCCATTTAGTATTTCCTAGAAAAACACAAGCATACCCTAGATCCCTCATTAGCACTTGACTGGGTGTTTTTATTGTGAAGATCATTCCAATGGACTCTTTTTAGCCTTTGTTTTATTGCATTATCTTTCTGCTGCAGTAGTTACATCTTTACTAGAATTTAAATATTTTAAATGGTAAATACTGTCATAGTGAAATCTATTATGAGGGAACTCTCCCTTTTGTTTTTTTCAATTTAAACTGTGGGCACTTTTAGCTTACTTTTAGACCTGGAGATTACAAAGACTTTTTGTGGTAAGGTACAGTGAAAATGGAAACTGCATTTTGTATTTCAGTACCTTGGGCTCTCCTGTGACATGCAGGTGGTGATCCTGCTCAGGGATGGAGGCCCCACTGTTGGAGATCTGAGCACCAGTGCTGTGTAAACTTTAGATGCATAAAGCATGCCCACAGGCAATGGGAAAAACCAGGGTGGCTTGTCCAGGCTAGACCCTGTCCCACCTCTCTAATAAGTATCAGAAAATCCAAAATCCTTAGGTAACCTTTCTTTATTTATAGATTTTCCAATTTTTGTCAAGGGAAGAATAACCAACTGAGCAATACAATCATCTAGGGAGGTGTGAACTGTGTTTTGAGTAGATTGAACCATAACCTGACTTCTCCTGGCAACTGAAACAAGCAATATTGTTTCTTTACCTTCCTTGTCTGGGCCAAACTTCAGGCTCAGTGGAGGTTTTGGTGCCCTCCCCTGCCTAAGGGCTTGTGAGAAGTAGTGAGAGGAGCAGAGAGCAGCAGTTTCTATTAAATAACCCTTTTGAAGCTGTAGAGGGCCAGCTGATTTCTGTTGGCTTGTGTTTTACCTAGTCTCACTCTCAGCTGTTTTTCAGTCTCCTCCCAAGTATGTAAATTTACAATTTCTTCTTCTGGAGACAAACTCAAGAAATTTAGCAAGCTGTGTAGTGTCAGTGTATTGAAAATTAAAATTGACTTGAAGCAGAAGGGACCTTAATAAACATAGAGTTACATTAACTGGGAAGTTGAAACAAGTACCTCTGTAGAAAGCAATTTTGAAAAAACAATGGAGTTTGAGAATTTACATTACCAGATATCAAGACCCACTACAAAGCCACCATGAGACAGTGATATGCTGGAGCCAGCCTGATATCAGCTAGTAAAAGCCAAATTTTGAATTTTTAGAAGTTTTAAAGGTTATTTGTTGTCCTATTGATTATTTAAAATGCCTTTTGTAGGAACATTTTATAAACAGGAATCAGCAAACCACAAATCAGGACCATATTACTCTTCAACCATTAGGAGTCTTCCAGGCCAAGCAGGGCCAGGCCAGGGCAGAGAAGCCCTCTGAGCTGTCACACCCCTAATCTTTGGTAGGGTTACCACAGGCCCTGCTGGAAGTTTTTCATTTGTAAAAGTTTTGAAGTTACATCGAGTGGCCCAATGATACCATTTCTACACTTTGGACAGATAGTTGAAGGTTTTGCTGAATGGACAGTTAGTGGCTCGATTAAAGCTATCAGGGTGGTGCAGTCATGCTGCCATCTTCTCCCTGCTCAGGACTTGATTCTGAAACAGTGCCTAGAGCCAGTTCCATTGTAATTATCTCAAGAAGCTTAAGGTTATTAAGACCCTGTCTAATCCAGATCCACAGAAGGAATGTAAATACTAGACTCAAGCATACAACAAATAGTTTCTTACACATTTGTTATTCATTTGGATAAGTTTGTCCCATATTTAGACAGCTGATACAATCAATGTATCTCTTTTTTCCTTTTATTTTCAGGGGAAAGGGTTTCTCTCAGGCCAGTTTATAACTTGAGAGACACTGTGATGGCTCCTGTCTCTCCAGCCATCGATCAGGACCAGTCTGTTTCTAGAGCTATGAAATTGGCTCCTCTGGTCATGAGTTCTGATCCTGGTCCATGGGAAGATGACATTTTATATTCTCTACCACAGTGGTCAAACTATGGGTGGCAAGTGCTAATAAAAGATTTCAATAAATCTGAGAATGAGTGCATTCTATATTCTCCACAAAAAGATACAAGTCCAAGTAATCCACATTCCAATGACCCTGATTCAAACCCATATCTGGTGTACATGTACCAAAACAGCACTTTGTAGCCCATATACATTTATAGTTAGTACTATCAGGACCAAATAAAAATACACTTTAAAATATAATTTGACTGTTTCAGGTACACTATAAACTGTAATGGGCAACCAATGATATATGTACTATTTTATCTTCAAATATGAATAACTATGTCTGAATAGTAAAGGTAAATAATATCTAATTTGTGAAAAAGCCATGTTTGACAGTGTAATATTATTCATATACCAGATTTTCCTCCAATCAAGACATCCCAGGACAAATATAGTTTTTACTCTTCAAAAAGGCTCAAAGTTATAAATTATGCAGCTACTAAGTTGCCTGACTTTCACAGTTGCTCAATTAGGAGTTTTCACTGGGCCTTTGTTGCATATTTCTTCAAACAGCTCCCATCAGAAACTATCAATACTCCCTGCATTATCAGGATGTCATGTCATGGCAATTTTATGGCTTATCTACATCTCACTTCACATATTAGGAAAAAAATTTCTTTGGGTGTCCAAACACAAAGTCTGAGACAAAAGCTTCATCCCATGACTTACTTTTCAAACACTTAGAGGAAGGTGCAGGTGCCTCTCTTCTCTGTGATAAGCAGGTCCAAGGATTAGTGGTTCTTTAGGAGTTTTCTGATGAGGGACTCTGCCTCCTTTTGATAGAGTGAGAGAACTTGTTCAGTCCCTCTGATATTTCTTCTGAAATTTGTTGACAGGCAGTGGCAGAGGGCAAGACTCCTGCTAGTCCAGTTCCTATTCTTGTGGAGAATCTCAGGACCACTAACAAAAGTATGAGTATTGGGACTTGGAGGGATCACCTGGCATGGATTGAGGCCAGGAGTTTTGTCCCATTGGTTATGTCTATTTTGGGGTCAGAGATATAAGTGTAAAATTTCTAGTCCAGTTTTCATGGAGACAGAGACAGGTGTTGGGTTCCACAGAGCCAAGACTGCCCCAGAGTAGTCAGACAGAAGTACCTACATATGTCCACAATGTATTTGGGGGCTGGGTGTTTTGAGTCCTTTTCCAAGATGCCTATGGTGATGACCGGGCTGTCTCTGGGAGGGGAATTCTGAGTGAGTTTTTGTGTGGCATCCTTAGATTTGTTTTCCCAGTGTAAGAGGAACCTCTTGGCATGTACTAGTATCCATTCTGTGGAATTACAGATATTGGGCAGGGGGAGGCAGGTAACTCGGGTTGAAGCCAAGTCTGGTCAAACCTTTTCTATGGTCCCTGTAGCCTGTGGGAACCACACTGCAACTGTAATGGAGGGGTTTAGTAATCCTTACAAAAATGTGATTGTTTTTAAGAAATTTGGAGGATCTTCAGGCTTCAGCCTCCTGAGTAATTGTGTCATCAGGCCTGGCTGTCATGTATCTTCTATCTCCATTTAACCATCTGTTAAATGGTCCTGCTGCTTCCCTTAGTCCCTTATTATCCAGATTGACCTTCTGATAGTGACTCCAGATCATGCATTAACTTTCTGTGTCTTGGTCGTTTTTCTGCACTGAACACCTTCAATTTAAAGAGGTTTCTTTTTGCTCACAATTTTAGTTCCAATACTGCCTACTCCAAGGCAGAAATGTGTGGTTGAAAGACCTGCAGGAAGAAAGGTACTCACAGCCTACAGGATGCAGAAAGTGAGGGAGAAGCCAGGTGTGGAGATAAACTTCTAGGGGATTCTGTTACTGCTCCATCTCTTAGCCAGTCCTCAGCTTCTAACAGCAGTCAACTGTGATGCCTGTGCAATGCAGGCTCTTCCAAACATATGGGGATTCAGTGTTACTTTTAATCTAAGCCAAACCCTCATGATTCTGGGTTAAAATTCACATGCTTCCTCCACTGTCAACCTAGAGATCAGTTTGATCTGGGCTGGTATTCTATGTTCCAGCCCAGTCTAGCAGTGTAACCTTAGAGAACTGTATTCCTTCAGCTGTTGCTTTTTCTTTCACCCAGACCCACTGAGGTTTAGAATGATTTCATACAGGCAGTGCCTGGTATAGAGATAGGACTTAACATTGATGAAGGGAAAATATTAAAAATTGACATAACAATCATTCTTCCCTTAAGTTTGACTTCTATGCCCTTCTTATGCAATCAGGTTAATATGCTTGTGTTCACCCAAACTCCTCAGGATCCAGACCATTCCAGTCTCACCCTAACAGTTAAGTGACCTTGGTAAAGTTGCACTGCAGTTCAGTTTTCATCTATAAAATCTGTTAGATGTCACATAGCCTTGCATGTGAGACTTATGTGAGTGTTTCAGATAAACAGCACCATTCACATAGCATGCAAACTGTTCTCTAACATCCTTATGAGATCAGGAACTTAGAGCCCCATTTTATGATTCTTCAACTTTATAGGAGACACTTGTGCTTTACCACATGTTAGTAAAAGAAAAAAATCTAGAAACTGCTGGTGTGGAAGAGACAAACAGAGGAGAGAAAAAAAGAGTTGCATAGAGATGGGGAGACAGTTTCTTCCCTGTTTTAAGTGAGAGTTTGAAGTGTCCTTGATCTCACTCAAGACACATGCATAGAAATATTTATTGAGCATATAACCAGAGCTCCAAGTTGCAGGAAAAAAATGAACACTTGCTGGGAAGAGACTAGAGGATTATTTAGTAGAGAAATATCAACTAACTTCCATTAGAAAATGAAAGCTGAAATACTTGAAGAATCTGAGTTGTCCATGGAACCAGCTACTGACTAACTGATGCTTTATATTAAGCTGTTGGCACAGAGAGCCTGTACCACTATGAAAGCTAGAGGAGCTTCAGGCTGCACCTGACAAATGGAAAAAGGTATCCTAGGACTGTGGGATGGTTGGAAGCGCCAGGTAGGTCAGGATATTTTGAATCAAATGCCTGAGTGTCAGTTGGCTGGGCATGTGCATAGAACTCTGCTCCTGATTGGCTCCTGGTAACCAGGTTACCACAGGATGCATTCCAGTTGGCAGTGCTGGTCTTTGTGCTTTCAGTTGGTAGAAGGTGGCTAAAAGAGGAAGAACTCTGACCAGATCTCTGGCAGTGGTTTTGCCTCTCAGCACTTTTAGGATTACAAATACTTCTGGAACATAGAAGACTAATCAGATTTGGGGTAGGGGAAGAGTGGGCAAGGGTGTGCCCAGCCTGCTGGGCAGGGGCCAGGTGAAGCAACAACAGCAGTGCTGGCCTCCGCACTGAGCTGAGTTGGTCAAAGTAGGGGCTGAGCAAAGTTTCTGTGGTGCTTCATGGGGAACATTCTGACCTGCTGCATGCCCTGCAAAACCAGATGCAAGTGTGGCCATGCAAGGGGCCAGTGGAGCTGGTGGATGAAACTGAGATCCATATGATGGGAATGGGAAATGCTTTGGCACAAGAACCTTTTCCCCAGGAGACCAAGGAGATTTTCAAGGGAACCAGGGACAGCCACCACCTGTGTCCTAATAGTGATTTGGGGATGCCTCAAGGTAGGGAAGTGACAGGTGTGGACACTCCTCTCATATAAGTTCTCACTCTCTACACCTTCAGGGGTCTGGGTGTCTTTGGGTTCCTTCCCCCTGTCCCCAGGAGTTGGTTTTCTTGATGTGGGGGACTCGAGACAGAGATTTCGTGCTGATGGTGCCTTGCTCTGTCACTCTCATTCCTTCCCTGCCTTGTGAAGTTGGTTCCTTTCCCTCTCTACACTCACACCCAGTTCTTGGCCCCTTTCATTTCCAAATTCCCTTGGGGACTCTTCCTATTTAGAGCTCTGTACCTTGTCTTGTGGAAATTTCTTGGGAATGTTTTGGTATCTTAACTCCCTTTTCTCAAAATTCAAATATGCTACCTTAGGAACATTCACACAATTTCCCTATCCTTACCTCAATTGGTACCAAAGTGAAGGAGACAGGTAAGCCCTGAGTCTTCCTCTGCTCACACCAGTCAGTACACAGATATGCTAGTATTTCAGATCCAAATGCTGGAGGATTTCTTATGTAAATTCAAGTAGAGTTTGCCATATGTGTTCATATGCTATCTTGAATGTTATCTATAGTAGCTGTATAATTCCTTCCAACTGTTTTGAGTGCAGATAGAAAATTGGTGAAGCAGGGATTTTAACTGTGCAAGATGTCAAATGTGCAAAAAAGATTTTGTCTATCCCACTTTTTACCCAAAGGGTTCTGGTAATATGATAATTCCCTGTTTGACAAATGTATTTCCATAATTTCTTTCCTGTTGTAAAGGATGGGTAAGCTTGATCAGGAAATCATGAAACATTAGTACAAATTTCCAAAGAGAAATCATAAGTTTAAATGCTAAAAGAAGGTAAAGATTTGGGTTTTAAAGTGACAGACCCTGCCATCTCTGGGATGTTTGCTGTGGTCACTTCTCCTACTTTCCTCCACCACCAGCCAATAGAATGCTGCACAATTGCTAAGAATTTTAAAGTGATAGGAATCTGCTGAGGAGAAGAGTTGAAATCTTTGATATTTACACCCTACAGTTGGGAAAGGGAGCAATATAGATAAAAATAATAGTAAGGAACAAATGGATTCTTGAATGAAGATTGTATATTTCTTTTTTGAAGTGTTGGGATGGAAACCAAGACTTTTTGCATCTAGATCTTCCCCTATGCCCATTTAAAAATGTATTTTGAGCTGGGATCTCTCTACATCACTGAGCTTCCCAGGCTGGGGTACATCTTGCTCTCCTCATGCTGCTCTTCTCAGTGAACTCTGCTTAAGCATAACACTCAGTCCTGTGGCAGGGAAAACATCTCACCAGAAAGATGTGAGTCCTACTCAGCAGAATTTACTTCATGACTACACAGGAAGAGACTTGTAGTACATTTTTTTTCATTAGTTTTGCTCTTGGTTTCCTTGGTAGACAAATTAAACCAAATATACATTCCTTTGTAACTTTCCAGAACATAAAAACTCTTAAAGAATGTATAAGTGTATGAATTATATCTTTAAATGCAAAGTTTATAAGTGGTTATGAAAAGTGCAGAGTTTGGTAGAAAGAACACTGATTTTACAAAAAATATTGGATGGGCAATGTATCACAAACGTACTAATGAAAAAGGAAAAGAATAAATAGGATTTTCATATTCTTTGAGTATGTTCTCCTGTCCTGTGCATCTCATCTGGCCCAGATTCTAAATTGAAAGGAAAGCTGGGCATGCTCTCTTACCATAGATTAAGAAACAAAGTTAAGGAAAAGGTGAGTCAACTGCTGGCTAAGTCCTAGCTCAGACTGACACAGAAGTGCTGCATATGCCAAATGCATTTCTTAAGGAAAAATCTCTTCCAGAATACAATCTGATTTTTCATCCACAGTGTAGCCCTGAGTCTTAGAACTTACTCTCACTTTACTTAGCTCTATTTAGGTTTTGTAAAACTCAGAGGCAAGAGCTGCCTCTGTGTGCCATGTGTGCACATTTGTTTCAGCAGATAGCATTAAAACTAAAGTAAAAACATGGTCTACCTTTACTAGTAGAGTCAATGGTCTTGCTCTGGGAACTGAGCTGAAGGTTACAATGCTGTAGACAATAGAATATTATGAGAAGCTGAGAAGAGGGCAGGGAATACTAGCAGAATAACAATCATTGCTGAGCCTGAGATGCTAAAAACTACTTTGTGAGTGTAAAGTCAGCTGTGCTATGTTTGTGGATGTGATGGTTAAATTTTTCTTCCTACTTGTCTTTCATAACTGAGTATTTGTGGCCAGGGAGGTAACTCATGGGTCAGGCACTTCAATAGCAAGCATAGAGTGTGGCTGGATCCCCAGAACTGCAGGGAAGTTATAGTTTTGGTGTTGGGTACATTGCTGAGAATCCTCAGCTTCAGCATTGGTTATTAGTCTTCAGTTTGCTTAGCAGCACCAGAACCTAAATTTGCAGAACAGGTGTGTGGAAATTCTGCTTTTAGTCTTTATTTCAAATAATTTTATATCAATTTCCCTAGAAACTGCAAAATTCTTACTTAAATGTTAAAAAATTACAATGAAGATCTGGATTTATACATAAACTGTGCTCTGAGCTTTTTGTTCTGTACTCAATCATTTCAGAATAGCATTTCTTCAAATCATGTCAGAGATCTCAAAATCTAGTGTAGATTTCAGAAAAATCCAAAATTTCTATTACTTTGCATTTAGCAAATTAGTTTGGACCAGCATTTAATCACAAGTTCTTATGATGTGGCACAGTATCTTTAAAATAAAATCATACACAGTCCTGCGACGCCCTTTTCCATCCATGCCACATCCTAGTCCATCCACACCTTGTGACAAGGTCCATGGGTGGAGGAGAGCACTTCAAGGAATCGCTTCTCCAGGAAAAGGACACCGCATGAGGGAATTGGACACGGGGATCTTGGAATGTTTTGTACTGGTAATTGTAATTTGTTTAATTCCCATATATATATATATATATATTTCCATGCAATACTCAACATGAAATCGAAAATAGAAACTCCAGAGGAGTTACTAGAAACCCTCTAGATAACCCCTTTGTGAAAACTAATTGTGAAATTTTACCTTCTGTGAGTAGTATGAGAGAGTTTATATAAAAGCTTTAAATAAAAGAGCTCATGGAGGAAGATTTACAAAATTCCTGTGAGACAACTGCCCTTGATCCAGGGAAGTTTCTCTATCAGAAATTACAAACTAAAGCCCCCAAGAAACCTTTTACCTCAAGTGCCTGACCGCCCTCTGCCTTACACAGGGATTTATGATAAGCATGGGCAAAGAATAGTTAATACCAAAGGAAAATGGGCCAAATGTAATCAATTAAATTTTATGGAAAAGTTAGCTAGGAATGGGCCACCCTATTGTATTAGATCAACAGAGGATAAAAAACATTACGTAACTATGTTAAAAAGAAAGACAGAAAATCTGGCCAACAAAGAAAAGAATCAATATAAATAGAACAGGAAGTATTGGGGCTAGGGTATAGCATGTTTGCTTTTGCAAGCTAATTAAGTAACAAGATTAGAGTTTAACAAAGGTAAAAAAAAGTTAATTAACACATATTGTTTAAGATTATCCCTGCCTGGCCCTAAGCCTTGGACGCTTCCTGTTTGGGGTTTAAGTTACTGCCAAAAGTTAACAAATATATACTCCAGCTTCTAAAAAAATAAAATAGATTCAGATTCACTCACATACTGGTGTGCAGTGTCTTCTGTCTCTCACTCGCTGACTCCCTGACCACCTTTGGGACCCCTGAGCCCTGCCGCAGCTGGACTCCAGCACAGTCCCATCAAATATCTGTGTCTGGGACTGAAAAAAATATTTTGGTGAATAATGAAATGCATCTCCTTACTATGGAATACAGATTGTGTATTGTCTCATAATTTAAGTGCATAGGATTAATTGTTGGGTAATGAAGGTATTTCAGTATTAAAAATTCCTATGCCACATTGAAGTTCCCCTAGAATTTCCAATGGTCATTGGAATTCCTCCTTTGGATCACTGTTAGCATCAGAATAGCTTCCTTCTAAGAAATCTAAAAGTAATGCTGATGATCTTAGGTGACAAAGAAGGAACAGAGATAGTAAAAATTTAAGAAAAATGAAAACTTGGATAAATTTAGCTAGTTTTGAGTACACTGAAACAAATGTTTATTGAATAGCCAGTCAGTGTTCAAGATACAGGGCTGACAGTGTTATGTAGGCAGCCCCCATCCTAACCCTGATTCTTATATTCCAGAGGGGGCAGGGAAGACAATCTATGAAGGGTAGAGAGGTGAGAATAAAAAGTGAACCTGGGTAGTGATTGAGGCTGTAGGCCAGTTTTACTGGTGCAATGGAAGCAGCTGTTCTCCTAAGTGATGTCTGAGCAGCCCCAACCCAGTAAGCAATATGAGTGGAACCAGGGCTTCCATGCAGGGGGATCACTCTCTCATTTCCTGTTGCCTCAAGTGGGAACCAACTTCCTTATGCAAGTGAAAGAAAGACACAAAGACAGGCTCAGGAGAGTGAAAGAGACAGCAGGAGGAATTTGGAGTGTCAAAGGTTTTGTCTGCCTAGGAGACTTTGACAAAGAATATAACTGACTTCAGTTGACACAGGAAGCCAAGTGAGGATTATAGGCAAGGAAAACTGTCTTTTTAATACAAAGTTTAACACACATAAATTCCAGATACATGACCTGTAAAAGTACTTAACTGAATGACTCAAATGTGCTGCCATAAGTGCCAGCTTATTTTCTAACACTGCCCCAACCAGAGCATTAAAGTATTTATCCATTCTTGTGTAATCACTTCTCCATAGATTGGGGATTAAACAGCTAGGGCAAGATGGAGGATGATGAAATGGCTGATACAGAGGGCAGAGCATCAGAGGCTGCCACGGAGAAGTCAGTCAGGAGTGAGCACTGAACTACAGTACCCAGGGCTCTGCTTCATTCAGTGTTACCTCTGATGATGCCAACCTGCTGCAGGCAGTAAAAAGTGTGGATATGCAAAAAAATTCATGAATTCTTTTTGGTTCATTTACACTTCTACATTGCAATGTTAATGAGCTCGACTGAAGGAATTACCTTGAAGAATAAAGAATAGATTTTATTAAGTTTATAGTGATCTCATTGTAGCATCAATATAGATAACTCATATTTATGTTAAATCTGGAAGTCCTGTGTTATATTTATCCAAAATTCTAACCATGTTAATGGGAGGGGCCAAAAGAAGGATTCTAAGGAGATAGATTTCTACAACGCTGATTTAGGCAGTACTTGCCAGTAGACTATTTTTTAATAGATCAGTTCCCATTTTAATTTTTGACAGGGCCAGAGAGATATGCAATATTGCTATTTCATGACTGGACACCTTGCAGTAAAATAATTAATAATATGTGGTCCAGGAAAAGTTGCTTAATCACTCATCTACCTGAATCTTGGTAGAGTTTCTTGCAAGACCATTTAAGCTTCTTGTAACTCTTGAGGATGGTCATAGCCTCCCTCCCCATGATGACTTTTATGATGCTTCCCAAAGCCAAAGTAGGTATCAAAAAGGTTTAAGAACCTGTTTTACAGTTTATGCTAAGTAGAAGACTGTCCCAATTCAATTCCAAGTTGGAATTCTGGACAGAAGGAACAATAAAAAATGTATGTAGCATGGGAAATGGACAAGTTTTTAAAAACAATATCTTTCTCAGAAGTGTTTGTAGGTTAGAACATTGAATTTTTTTATTTAAAGAGAAAAAAACAGAAAAAGGATAGAAATATTACAGAATTTCAAGAAAAGAAGATAAACAGTAAGAAATCACTAGTTGATAAATTATGAACATTGAACAGCCTACAAATAACACAGCTAACAAAATGACACAGCTACAATTAGCCACATGATCAATTGCCTAAATAACATGGCTGTTTTAAAGCATTTGTTACACTGAAGGGTATCTAACAGTGTATACCTGATGCCTGGGCATTGATTGTTATTCAGAAATCATAGGTGGAATGTGCTAGTAACATAAGCACAGAAAGCTGTGATGGTAGTTCTAATGGATAAGCAGGATGAGGTAGGGCAAATATTCCCCAAATGCACATGTGATTAATCAAAAAGCTATAGCAGATTTAGGTAAAATTTTAGTAGAATGAGTCCCAGACAGAGCTTAATTTTCCCAGTATGTGTGAAGGGATTGTGCTATTTTATAGTGCCCCAGTAGGATTTATATTTTCTCTTTATACTATTTCATCCATATTCATAATTAAAAGCCTTTGCCAAACACTGTTAAACATGGTTAAAGTGTTTTGTAGCTATTTTAACAACCATCTATTTTTCTCCTGAAATAAATCATCACCAATTTTTCTTTTCTTTGCAGATGAAGCTTTGGAATCAAAGCCTTCTGAAGACCCAAAGGAAGACACAATTTTCCAGAGCAAACCTGAAACATATGGTAAGACTGCTTTTCCCAATGAGGGATAAGGCTGAAGATATTGTTATACTGAGTGATGTATTCTACAAACATTTAGAAGAATTTACACACTGGTTTCAGTTTTTCAATTTTTCATATCTTCATTTGCTTTTAATACCTGATTTTGTATTTTCTTTTAAATGTCATTGTATGATTGAAAGCATGTGCACTGTCTTTTAACACATTTTTATGATCTCTATTATTGCAATGGACACCATGATTAAAGATGGGGCATGGTTTTAAACTTACTTTTTATATTATTTTGTTCTTTTCCTCTTATTCAACATAGCATGTTTTAAAAAGAAATCATAGAACTTAGGTTACTCAGTGTATCATGTCAAAAAAATTTTTAAATGATAGATATAGACATAGATATAGATATATAGATAGAAATAGAAAAATGAGAGGCTCATATTCAATCATCAGTTGACTGCATTGCTATAGTGTTACAATCAAGTGAGTCCTTCAGAAGAGATTTATGATTTCTGTACAATATCCTTGTAGATTACCAATAGGTGGTTCAATGCTTTCAGGAATTCTAGTGCTAGAAGAGGGCAGTGCCCAACTCGACATTTGTTCTTAGAGCTGTCTACAATTAGAAGCTTGTGATTATACTATGTAGTAGTAAATGTACAATTATAAAGTACTGTTTACATTCTCAAGGCTAACTGTGTACAGGTCGAGATATGCAATATATTAACATTTTCACTAGCTAAGTTTATCACCTATTCTGGTTTGTTTTATTATTTTCTTTTGTATGAGGAGAGTCTGTCACTTCTAGGTTAAAAAGAAGGTATAACTAAATGCTTGGATTATACTTTGTGGAATTTATCTTGTCAGTTAATTTTTTTTAATAAAATAGACTTTCATTTCATTCTATATACTCATAGTCTAATGGATAATTAGCTATCTTATGTACTTTTCTAGGGTATTCATATTAGAATGGATCAGTTAATTTTTTTCTTTTATCCCTAGATGATGATCAGAGGAAGAGCATCCCTTTCAACCATGTAAGTAAATAGCTGGAAAGGTTAAAAATCTCAGAGTGAATCAAAGTATTTCTGTGATGATTTCTAAATGAAATAATAAGGACTCTTGCTGTTACAACAGGTTTCTTTTTCTGCATTTTGTAAACATCTTGTATTTTCCTACAATGTTTTATATTGATTGAGGAAAGTCTGTGACTTGATAATTTCCACTTTAAGGGCTTCTCATGGTTAACTTCCATTACAGTAACATGGGTATAGAGATAAACCTTTACCTGAAATCCTTTGCCTTAGGTTTTGTTCTTTTTCTAGCATGCCCATATTCTTTCCTATTTCCTTCAAATGTATCATAGATTGTAAATTAAATAACTAATTCATATTTATAACTAGTGTCCACCACTGGGTGATGTAATAATAGTCACATTTTGTTGCCTCTTTTACACTTTTCACTCTTCCTCTAAAATATTTCTGAAATCTGATCCATTCTGCACTTCTCCTGCAGGATTCCTTTCCTTAAGCAACACTCACTCACAATATGAAGTACAATAGATAACATCAGAGGGTCTTTCATTTTCCACCTTCTTCCTTTTCAGGGAGGTGTCTTGGTTTCTTACTTTTAACAGAGTTTTCTAACCAGCTACCCCTCAACACTGTGACATTTGCCACTTGCCTAGAAAGATATCACCCAATGTGCTAGAACACACCTGCTTCACGTTTCCCCTGGAGGCCACCCTTTCAGGTCCTTCCTACCTCAGTAAGGCAGGATTCTCCTTAGGTCAGCTGCCTCATGCTTGCTCTAGGATCTGACCTTGAGTCATCTGTGTTCTTGTTGAACTTCCCTCTTGTGCTGGGTCTTCACTGTCCTAGACTCTTCTGTTTCCTCTGTTCTACTGCACTCTCCTGTTTTACTGGAGCACAGTTTCCTGTGAAAGTTCATATGGATTTGTTTAAAGAGCTAGCCTGTGAGGAAAAACATCTTATATGATAAAACAAAGACTTATATATTGAAGCTAATTTTCATGTATCTCTTCTCATTTCTGATGTTTCTCTTAACAATGTTTCCATCAGATGATTAACCAGTTCTAGTCACCTGGCCCATTTCTTCTGAAAGCATTTAATATCATCTCTCCCATTGGGATGCTAACAGAATACCAGGGTTTGTTACTGACCTTGTCATCTTATTGAGGTGAACATTAAAGGCTACAGACTGACCTCAACTCTTCTAATTCTTGATATTTTCTCTCATTTTTTTCTTATAATTTGGTTAGCTAAACATTGTGCCTCTCAGAATGCTATTTCTTCACTTATCACAAATGTCTGTCCCCTTTCCATTTTCTGCTGTGTCCTTAGGCTCTGATTACAGATTCATTCACTGTTTGAATTTTTAACCTCATATTGATGTATTTTTAAGCTTTTATTTGCTCTTGAATATCTAGCACTCCCACAAATACCTTTGTCCCTATTGCACTGAACTCTCTTGTTGGAGGCTTCACTGAAATATATGGTTGACCCTGGCATTCTCTGTATGTAAGCAACATTTTTTTCTTAACCAATGGGCCTCACTGTAAGAATATGGCAGGAAGGTCAGCTTTTCCTTTGAGGGATGCTAGTGCAACATCTGGGGTCAAGTCTCTGAGATGCATTGATTTCTTCAGAGCAGAATTTCATAGCCTTCTGCCTAGTTATAAAATCAAAGCTGTCTGATTTCCAGAAATTGTTCATGCTGTTTTCTTCCTCTTATTTTCTAGGTCTGAGTTATGATGTACTGTTTCTCTTCTGTGTCCTTGATTGTCACTGAAATGCTGGAACCAAAGCTTTCTAATAAAAATATCTTATATAATAAAACAAAGACTTTTATGTTGACACTCATTTTCATGTATCTCTTCTCATTTCTGATGTTGTTCTAGTCTTCATTTGCTAAATCTGTCACTAACTGTTCTCTGTGGTGACAGTCCTATAATGGTATCATTGCTAAGTCTCAGGTTTACTCTGAGGGTAATTAAGTTTCTGACTTTATGTTTCAGGGGTTAGGATATAAAAATACATTTGTGGGGAAATGTTTTATGATGCAGCTGCTGGTGGAGGTGTTCCAGAAAGTACATAAGGTCAAATTTGTAAGACATGGAAGGAGAAAACTCATTTTCAGGCTTAGGGCAGCCTATATAAGACAGGCATAGGTCCTGACGTGTGCAGGTAGCTTAGAGAATAAAATTAATAAAATCCTGAATGGCTGAGACTTTCCATGTTTTAATGTAATGAAGTCCACCCAGCACTGAACTGAATGCTAAATTCCCACAGATGATCTTTTTGTGTATTTTGGATGTGAAGGAATTGTGTACTTCAGTAAGGGAACAGGCCCACAGTGACCCATTGCCGTGGCTCATTAGTAACTGAACACATCTGGTGCAGACTCCTTTGACTCAGAAATATTTGTTTTATCACCTTAAAATGCTTAATGTCAGTTAAGCAATTAAGTATTAAATTTTTGTTTGCTATGGTAAATTATTAACATTGTTCAGGTATCATTTAAGGAATTCTATTTTATTCTGGTTGCTGAACAGTAAAAGTAGAAAATTTGTGTTTTTTCTTGCCTAGAAAAACTCTAAAACCTTATTTTAAACTTTTCATAGTATTTATAAAGTGATTATACTAAATGCTTGTCAAGCTTGAACACAGGACCCACACTAAGGCCTGTGTTTTCTAACCTAATCCTCAAATACCCCTGAAAATAAAAAGCCTCCTGCAGTGGGTTTCTGGCAGAGCTATGTAAGAACATTGATCTCAAGCAGCTCACACTTTTTAAAGAATGTCTTAATGGTTTGTGATTGGACATTTTAACCAAGGGAAATGTCCATCTTTTATGGACTTCATTTACTGTGACATTATATTATACTTTCCTTTCACTTTAGGTACTTCCAGGGAGGCTTCCTAGGATATACAGCTCTCAATATTTCTAGATGACTTCACAATCGACCATCAAATGCAGGGGTGAGCACAGAGATGGTACAGAGGCCAGAGTGGCAAAACCCTTACTGCTAAGTCACTCTTGGCCTGCTGGTTAACTACATCGATGGAATTAACCTACACCTTGCTCAGCTTAAGATATTGGGGTCAATGATAAAATATTAATTTTAAAGGCCTGAATGTGAAGTTTCAACTTTTTTTAAATCTCAGACTGAATGGTAGAAACACCAGTGAACAACTAAAGAGTCACAGGAAATGTGTACAGCTTTAAATTATGCATTTATGTTTTAAAACACTATTAAATCTAAAGAGAAAGGTGTTTTTTATTGAATATTTCTAGAAAACAATTAATCCTCCATGACTTGCAGGCATAAAATGTGTTTCATAATTAGAAATGACCTTGACAAAAGGAAGAGCTTTTCATCGTTTGGTACAGCAGGATGTTCACACTCATACATGGTTGATATTACATCACGAGCTGTGTAATCTATTGCGGTGCTAGAGTGAGAAGCACACCAGGGTCATGAACTCAGTCACCTTACAAAGCAAAGATACAATGTTTCAGTAGCAAGATACTTTATTAGAAAGGGTAAAGAAAGAAAAGGTACACAGCTACTTTGACAAGAATCAGGGGTGGGCTCTGGAAAGGTATATGATCCACTGGCCTTTGCTCCCGGCTGCTTCATGGTGTGCCAAGGATCCCTGGCCCTACCTGGAACTTGCCATAACCTGATTGGTTCCCTAGGCTATCCTTGCATTAGAACAGGCCCCCTTGTCTAGGTGATTTTTTTTCTTTTTTGGTACCAGAGATTGAACCCAACGACCTCACACTTGCTAGGCAAATGCTTATGCTGCTGAGCTAAATCCTCATCCCCTGTCTACATCATTTCTGTGGAGGAATGTGAATAACTGTTTTCTATTTGTCCTTGATAGGGCCTTTTCTGCAAGTTGGACATCTTCTTGGCTAGGAGGTTCCTTATTTATAGTTACTTTTGAGTGGATAAGTGGATTGTGTGTCTATTATAGCAATATAAGAACTCTTGGATGGATAATGTAATGACTATGTGTGCATGTGGGTTAGTGCACAGGTATGAATACTTACTGAATAAAATTTTACCCCAGAGTTACTCAATGCCCCTCCTCTGCTTGTCCTGAATGCTATTGGAAGGGAAATTGGATGGCTTAGCTTAGTGCACATAACTTTTTCTAGGCTTCTCAGATCTTTCTTGTTCTTGGGGCAAGTCCAATGTGTATTTGATATTTGATAATGTGCAAGTCCAATGTGTATTTTCATATATTTTGTTTTTCTTTTCTCTACTCTTGTCCTTGAGACTGTTCCAAGGGAAACTTTTCAATAAACTTTTAAGTCCTTCTGGTTAGTATTAACCAGAAAATCTAATATGTCCCTTATTTTATTATTTTCCTACCTACAGGCACCTGTCCCATAACCTATGGGTTAGGCTCAAAAATACACAATGAAAACACCCTAAGAGCAGTCTTTCAAGCTTATTAAAATGCCAATATCAGTAATCAGGTGCAGAGTTTCTCCACTGAGTTGGGGTTGCTCAGGATCACTATCAATGTCCATTTAGATTATGATATTTGGGTTTCAGAAGACAGTTTACATTTCTTTTAGAATGTTAATGCTTTTATTCCTCATTTTGCTTTTTCAGCAAAAAAAAATGTAAATGATATATAAATTAATTTTGTTTCTAATGTGCCAGCTTTTTGTTTTTAGTTAATCAAAACAGTGGTACCTTGGTTCATGACCTTAATTCTTTCTACAATTCTGTTTAAACACAGAATTGGATGAGAACCAAATCAAATTCAGTGGTAAGGTTCAAGTGTTAAGCTTATGGGGAAATTAATTCAGTTCTCATTCAATTCAGTCTGTGACAAGAATTGCAGAAGGAATTCAGTCTGTGACCCAAGCAAAGTGACACTGCAATGTTTCTCTCACATTTACATTAGTAACTGAGATCACATAGTGTTTCACACAACTCCACTCTAGGACTATGTTTTTAAGTTTGGCATCTATCAAGAAATTACTGAAAGTTTGTATTTGAGAAAGGCCCTAAATTAAATAATAAAAGCTGCTCTGCTTTGATTAGTGTTGACAGTTTTGCAATGAAACCTTTGTGATGTTTCAATGTAAAATTCAGGATACACTTTCAAAGAGTGGTCTTCCTCAAACAAGAGTTTCTGGCTTATTTTCCTCCCCATTTTAGGCTAAGGTTTAGAACTCTGCTTTTTATAAAATTACTGTAAGTTTAAATTGGCTTTCCTTGTGTTTTGTTAAATAATCACTTTTGAACCTATTTTTCAATTGAAAGTTTAGTAGATAATAGGGCAAGTATGGATTTAGGAAATTTTTTTAATGTTTATCTTGGAGTAATAGTGCACTGTTCTTGAGAAGATAAGACTTATTAGAAGCACTCATGCAACTTCCTCAAAATTTATGTCTGCAAATAGATGCATTTTTCCCACCTTCACCTTCCCACTGATCAATAGGCACCCATAAGCACTGAAGGAAATCAGGGATGAAGATGAGGTGTAATGACATATACATACACATTCCCAGAAAGTCTGACCTTAACTGTCAAGTCACTCACAAACATTATTGCATGTTGTAACCACCTGAGGGAACACTCTTTGTGCCATTGTACCCTGTGACACTTAAACACAATGTCTCAATCTGGAACTCAAGGTCATTATAAAGCTTCTCAAGTGATTCTAGTGTGCAGGAAATTTTGAGAAACACTGAAGGAGAGAATACTGTATAGGCGAACACTGCTTCCTACAGTTTGGAGAGATTTGGGGCAAGCCTTGGTACCCTTCACTGTAATAATCACTTGTTGGATAAAATTTCAAATAAGATAATGAGACTGTTCAGTGTATGGTGCGCAGTGTGTGATTAAACTCAACTGGAGATAAAGCAGTTTGAAGCCCTATACAAATGTTTGTCTTTTGTGTGTAAGATGAGACTTTAAATTCAAAAAACAATCTGAACTGATTTTAAAATTCATAATTGCCTTCTGTCACTGATGGTAACCTTCATTTTAGACAGTGATGGCAAGTGGAAGCATATAACTCACCCGACTTTACTCTTTCTTCTCTAATACACAGCACCTGTTCATAATTGAAACACACAGGAATCTGTTATCTGAAGATGTGTCTGCTTCTTATTGGAAGTACACATCATGAATGCATATCATGCTGTAGAAATGTATGTGGTATTATTATTATTGATTATTGCAGCATAACATAATGTATCAATTTGGTGAGCATTTATATTTTCAGAGAAGTTTTCTTGATTGGAGAAGTGATTTTCTTTTTCTTGCTATATGGTCTTTTTATTCTTTACTTTTAGAGGAATAATGAAAAAGTGATGGGCCAATGAATAATGATGTATGACAACTGAAATAATATGACCTTATAAAACTATTGTGTAGACTATTTTTATGCATAAGTGTAGATATATAGAACTTCCTGCAGGTAAGACATTTTATGATTAAAAACCAGAATGTCAGGGAACTATGCAATAATATATTAAGAGAAAGGTGATCTAACACCATATTGCCTAGCATTTGGCACCTATGTTTTTAAGAAGTTGATGAACTAGCCAGGCATGGTGACTCATGCCTATAATCCCAGCACTCAGGAGGCTGAGGCAGGAGGATCTTTGCAAGTTTGAGACCAGCCTGGCTACAAAGTGAGCTCAAGGCCAGCCTGACCTGCATAGTGAGACCCTGCTCAAAAGGACAAAAAAAGAAGAAGTTGATGAACTAAAATAGAGGAAAGTGCCATTTGGTAATGTTCTGAAAACAGAGGCCTTCAAGACTCTGGAAAGTCCTCCCTTAAGAATCTGTTTTCAATTTCACCAAATGATGAACTCAGTCATCTCAGATATTTCTTTTTCCTGCCACAGTGTCCTTAGCTGTGTATCACCACATAAAGTACAGGTGAGCTCTTAAAAATCAGTTTTACTGTTGCAGTAAATTTGCAAAATACCTGTATAGTACTTAATGACAGTTCTGCTGTGCTTTTATTAAAGATGGAATTGAATCATGTTGGATTCATGTTGTAACTGGGACTTTGAAATATGTTCTCTTAAAGATCCCAGAACATATTTGCTTCTATGAATTATGTTGTTCTTTACTGTTTTAGAAATTAAAACTGAGAGTTAAATGTGTATGTGCATCTGCACACGTGTGCAGGGGGAGATTTTAACTCAGTGTTACTCAATCATAGGCCAGTTGACATTTTGGGCTAGATACCTCTTTGTTGTGGGGGCTGTCCTATGCAGTGAGGGGTGTTTAACAGGATGACTGTTCTCTGCCTAGTACATGCCCAAAACTTTCTCCCTCATATTATGATAATCAACAATGTCTACTGTTAGACACAAACACACCTGTTAAGAACCAACTTGTTAATATAAATACAAAAAAAACTTTCCTACCTCTTAAATTTTTTTCCTGTTTTTTATTGAGTGAGAAATGTATCTCTATTTACTCATGTAACTCTTCTCTTTTGACTGAATAGAAAACAGTTAGTTTCTAGGTTCCTGTGCAGTTACTTTTGTAAAAGCAATAATAAGACAACTTAATTTCACAAAGATAAGTATTTGGACATGTGTAATTTTATAGTCTTTTACTTTGCATTGCACTTTGCAACTATCAATTTCTTTAATTAGATACAATGGGATTTCACATTGTATCCCTGAAATTACATTATTGTTCATTAGTGCATCTGATAAAATGAATAGTTCTTTTACCAGTACATGCTTCATACTATGTATTGATTGGCTAAAATACTGGTTCAGATTTCTTTACAGCAGCCAAAGCACTTGTGTTAGCATTATCACCAGTCTTTTCAGAAACTCTTTTAACTGCTCTAAAGCAGTCAGAAGGTACAGAAGAAACTACACATTTTCCAAAATCTTAAATTTTAGTTTCATTGCTTGAATTTATTATTAGGAAGAGACACTTTTTCATTTTCCTTGCAGGTTCACTTTGTTCATTTTTTATATTTGTAGTTTCAGGTTGAAATGCTGTTCTATGTTCTGCTCATATATAAATCACAATTGCTTTTTATGAGCACAAATGTACTTCAGTATACAGAAATGGTTTAGGTGAAATTGTTATTTATTTATATTTGAAAAGTGACAAGATTTATTAACAGTACTCTTCACTGTTTTATCACCAAAAATACTAAGAGAAGAAGGCTTTGAGGCAAAAGTGCAAGTGACAGTAAAAAATAGAATGATGAATGGTGTAATAAACTACCACAGACTTGATTCATGTTGAGAAATTGGAAATCTTATTTTTCCTTTTATGCAAGCATTACAAAGGCCCAATAATGAAAAAAACAAGTAATGTCTTTATGCATTTTTGAGAACATTTTGATCTCATGAGCCTCCAGAAGGCCACAGGCCACAGTAAACACCTGGATATGGGAGCACAGTATATTTTCTGGAAAATACTAGTCCTTTATACAAAGCCAAACAACTTTTTAAACTCAACTCAAAGAAACAAAAAAACATATAATGAAACTATAGGGCACTAAAGAGAGGAAAAAACATGAAAATCTGAATCTCATTCACATATATTACATATGGAGACTTGATGCCCCACCACTTTTGCTTTACTAGCTTTCACGCTGGGGACAGTGTTCACCTAGAGGCACCCATAGCGGGTCACCTTGGAAAGGTCTTCACAGTACTTGATGCACTGATGAAAAAGAAGTCTTAAAGACAAAATCCAGCATATAGTTTGCAAAGTTATTTGATGCGTCGAAGGTTATGGTTCCTTCTGTGTTCTCCTCTACCACTAGCAGGTATTTAACTAGGATACTAATGATGTACTGAGAAGCATTTTTTTCTTTTATAGAAAGGCAAATAGATCCCTGGATATCTTTGATGACAAATGGTACCCAATCACAGTAAGTGTCAATTTTTGGTATTAAAATGTTTTACCTCACAGAGTTGTGTTTCTTTCCTATTTCCTTTTGACATTAATTGACAGAAGTAAACTATGACCATCTATTTGAACTAAAATCATGACTTTTCCCATATCATGATGTATCTCATCTCAGGAGACAAGATTTTTTAGGGCTATGATAGAGTGAAAAGTTACTTCTTGCTTTGGTACTGAGCTAAGCTGAATAAATATACTAATCTTCAAGCATTAGAAAATGAAGCTTTTCAAAATATAATTTCCAGTAGCCTCTAAAAATACAAGCATAAGTTAATAAACCCCATAAATATGAATAGTCTGAGAAGGGAAATAGGCTGAACATGACATCAAAACTTAGTCTTCTTCAGGTATATTAGCACTTTAAGGTGCTCAATGGTCATATGACTGCTTTCAGTTACACACAGCTGCATTCCAAGAGGATATAATTGCAAGACACAAGTCACATTATTTTAGACATCCTTACAGAGAAATATGACAAATCATCATGAAGACATTCAGGCTCAAGATGAATTTGAGAATTCTGTTAGCCAAAGTAGAAAGAATATTGATATTTTGAGCTTGTGTGCACCTGTATTGCTCACTAATGGAGTGCATTTTGAGATGAATTGTTAGGGTCTATCTTGTGCAAACATCACAGAGTTGAGTTACACAACAGAGATGCCTGTGGTTCACTAAGTGGTTGCTTATGGGGCTGCCATTGTATATGTGATCATCACAACCGAAGTGTCTTTATGGACAGTAAATGACTCTAGTGTTTCTCACTTAAGAGTAAAAGACATACAAACAAACTGAAATTATTTTAAGAAACAGGTGAGCAGAAGGGAAAGACTGCTCTCTTAAGAGTACTAAAAAGTTTCTTCAGTTAATCATTGCATTGCTTAATTTCTCCTTTCAGAACAAGATGCTTCCAGAGGAACACTTTGGGCATGATCCTGAAAACAAATGTATTTTACATTTGTTGACAATATTTTTAAAACTGAATGGATTCCAGGGAATGTGCAATCATAAGTTTGATAAGATGTTTCTTGTTTGTGGAGCATGCTTAGAAACTGGTCATGTTCACCAAGGAAGGTCATATATTCTCATTAGATTCTTGAGATTATCATGAGAACTCTATAAGAGAAGTCTACCTTATTATATTAGTCTCATTGCCCAGACAAAAATATCAAACACACAAAGTTAAAAGGAAAATGTTTTTTTAAGCTCACAGTCTGTAGAGCTTTTGGTCCAGCAAGGGCTGACTCCAAGTGTGGCACATGGCACAAGGGCAACAATTCTTAGCAGAGGAAAGACAGCAAGGAAATAAGAGCAAAAGTTGGAGACAAGGCTCTTTCTGTCCTTTATATTGTATTCAGGCTTCTGGGATTAGGGTGGTGCCAATCCAATCAGTGGACTGATCCAGCTGCCACCCATTATCCTACCACTGTTAATCCTACCACTGCTCATTCTATATTCAGCCACCTCTGAAAAAACTGGAGGCTTTGGGGGAACATCTGGATTCAAACCATAGGAAAGCCTGCCAAAGGACAATAAATAAGTATACCTGTGTCCCATCATCATGATCATTTGCAATTGTGTCTTCACTTTTTCTCATCACAAAACGATTGCAATGAAAGGCAGCTGGAGAGGCACAGAGCCTGTTAACCAAGCATCTGTTCCAGAGTTTGATTCCCAGTAACCACAACAGAGTTCTTAAAAAACCATGGCAACAACAAACAAATAAAAGTAAATAAATAATTAAAGGCCATTAGAGCTTTTCCCACCACACTACAGTACACACATGCACTGAGCACCATGAACATTTAGAGATAAAAGTTGGAAAGAGAGTAAAAAGGTCATGTGAGCCAAAGACTGATTCTACAGATGCCAAAACAGGTTCCAGGTTGTGTTCCAGGCAGTTCCCTTCCTTCAGTTCTCTGTTCTTTGCATGTGTGGATGTCACTCAATCCCTCCAGGATAACAGTGCCAGCAGTTCTTAGAAAAGATTTGTTAGCCTGATAAGCTGGAGCTGAGCCCTCAAATTTGTGGCATCCATACAGAAACCTGAAGGTGAGATTTTTATCATGTATGATAATAAATGATGAATGTTTGAGTGGTGGAAACAGTTTTATCCCTTCCTCAATGAAATGCAAAGAGGGAAGTCATCTATATTAGCTACAGAGGAAGAGCATGTGGATCAGTAGTGACTTCTGTGGCATCAAGTCATAGAATCTTGGAAAGGAAGGTCCTACCCTGGGTTTTAGTGGAAACCCTCAGGGACATTTCTATTTGTAGAGGTAGAGAGTGCACCAAGGAAAGCAGAGTTAGACTAAGGAGTGCACTTGCAGACAAGTTATACTTGATGCCCCTTGAATAACACTGGCATATCTTGTATAAAATCACATGGATGAATGGGACAGGGATATGAATGTGTCTCATAAGTAAAGAAGTGAGTGTAGCTGCTCCAATTTGTGGAATGTATTCAGTGAAAAGTGGACAGTAATACTCATAGGTTCACCATTGCCATTTAAAGGAAAAATGTCCCAAGTAGTAGATAGAGGAGCTGCAGAAAGTGAGAGGGTTATCAGAGAAAGCACAATGAGAGAGGGTGTTTTGAGGGTGCTCAGTTAGGCTAAGAATTTACATCAATCCTCACTGGATACCTACTCCTTATGCTAGAGAAGCAGAAAGAGATAGAGCAACATTCTTAATGCTTAGAAGCTCTAGAGCTAGTGAAATAGCCATAGAGAATTGTTCAGGTGTATGAGTATTTCAGGTAGTAGTAAATAGCAAGAGGACAGAGCACAGGAGAAACCTAAGAGTGGTTAGAGTGCTTTCCATTACAGACAGAGTGACTGGATGAAGCTTTCTCTGGAAAGGCTACACCTAAAGAGTAACCTGACTGGATAAGGAAGGAAAGGTGCTCACATGCTCCAGGCAGCAGTACAGGAGCCAGGTCTCCAGGGTAGGAATATTTTTGACATGCTCAAAGAAGACCAGGATGGCCTGCATGGTGGAGGTGAGGATCACTCTCTCAGGCTCACATACTTCTTGCAGGCCATATGATGGCTAAACTCCTGGTTGTTTGGTAGCAGCATCTGGTACATCTTGATCAGGGCACTGATTATTATATATAAAGGGGTTCCTGACTGCTTTGGGGAGGGAAACCTGCAGTTTGGTTCAGACTACAGGCAGAGAAGGTATGTTAGGAGGCAACACAATGATGTTGGTGACCACTGACAGACAGAACTCAGGATAGAGAGCCATAAGGATACCAAAGAAGGTAGAGAAATAGGAATTGTGCACAGCTAGCAGTGAGAGAGCTCAAATGCAGTTTTTTGGTCCATACTGCCAGGCAAAGGTCAGCACTGTTTATATATTAGGAAGGGTTGGAGATCAGAGAGTGTGGAAAACAGTGTGTAACTTTCCAGATCCCAATTTGCTGGACAAGAGTGTTTCCATACAGTGATAGTGTCAGAGGCAGTGTACTAAGAAGAGAAGGGGAAGTGAGGAGCTGTCATAGCCCAAATAGTGAGCCATGTAGGAGGTAGCAGTGTGAGATTCATACTGAGTAGATGAGAAGAGTGGGAACGTATTTGTGAGGGAGAAATTTGAAAGAGGGAGGAAGTCTTCAAAAAGCAGTAATCATAGGAATGATACAGATGGAAGACTTCTCTTTGATGGCAAATACAAAAAGAAGAATGAATGAATGAATGAATGAAAAGAGAGAGAGAGAAAGAAAGAAAGAAAGAAAGAAAGAAAGAAAGAAAGAAAGAAAGAAAGAAAGAAAAAAAGAAAGAAAGAAAGAAAAAATCAAAAGAAAAGAAACACCTTCCACTCACACAGTAGGAAAGTGGTGTTAATGAACATTAATGCCAAACAAACCCTAGGGAAAAGAATAGCAGGGCTGAGAGATTCCCAGCACTGATCCTGAATCATTTCTGTGCAGAAAAGATGAGTGCCTGGGACAGAGGGTCATACTTAGGATTACTGAAGAAGCAGTGAATTTAAAAGGACATTGTTTCATCTGTGCTGCTGGTCTGATAACTTTCAGGCAGTAACTCATTAGGATTATTCATAAAGAGTTCCTGTACCATATATAGACCAACTCTATAGTGTCCCAGAGCTCTGCATCTAAAATGACAACCATTTGGGAAATATTGTGCCCTTATTTTCCTTGTCCTTTATGCTTAAAAATGTAGAACTAATTCATACTGGCATTTTGCACAAATTTTTATTGTAATAAGCCCAGATATGATAGAAAAATATGTGAGTGTGTGCATAGGTTACATCCAAATACTAAGCATTGAATTATAAGGGACTTCATCTGCAAACTTTGTTAGGTGTCAGATTCAAGGAACTCTGAATGAAACCTTTCCATGTAACCCTTACTCAGCTATTAGCTTACCTAGCTCTGGGCAGAACAGATGTGTGATGTGTGTCAGAGGTATATGAGGTTGTCTCATCAGTCTCAAAGTTTAGAGGTTTCAGGGATACAGACCAGCAGCTCTGATTTTTCTATCAAAATACTGAGAAAATTGAGTAATTTGATGATAATGCAAGAAGGAAAACAGATATTCATAGATCACAGAAGCATGGAAAAGGACTTTGAGAAGGTCCATCTTGTTTTGATGGGGGTTTGTTATCAAGGTGCTGAATTTGGGAAAACTCTATAGTTCTAAACTTCTGTTCTGGTCAGGTGGTTCTGCTCATCAGCTACTGGAATGAACTTTTTAGTCCAACACTTAGTGCCACAAAAGTGTTTGTAGTGTGACAAGAAGATAAAATGTGCCCTCTGGGACTTGGGGATTATGTTTCATTGTGGCATGTCTAAAACAATTCTACAACTCCCACATAGGTATGCCATTTTGCATGTCATAGGCATTCAGTATCCACTGAATAACTTTGCACCCAGACTGTGGCCTTTAGGCATGGAAAGGTTTAACTGACTTTTGCTGAGATGTCTTGCCATTCCTGTCACTAAAATTGGACAGAAAATTTACATGGGCAACAGAGGTGCCTGCTTTACATCTGTAACTGGACTTCTTGCTTTAGCTGAGCAAAATCTCTGTAAGACTTCCCTTTTTGGTCAGACACAGAGTCAACTTGTCATGTATAACAGTTCTTAATACAGCACTTAAAACAGAGCTCAAATAAAAGAACAGTGCTTTCTTCTTAACAGATTTACATAGAAAGGCTTTTGTCTCATGCTGAGATTGACCTCTGTCCTACTAACTGGAAATGGATAATCATGGGAGCCATTCTTGTTTCCTGCAACTTTTGGCATGCTGAGACTTTATGGACTATAGAGTTCACCCAGATCTTCAAGGACATGACACTTGAAGACATGAGTTTTGGCAAATTTTCTAACCATTCTCCAGTTCACTTGCTCCATCAGGTGTGCATTTTAAGGAAAATTTGTAAAAGTAGAAATTAGAAATAGGGCCCGGCAACCACCAAGCAGCCAGCAGGACCCAGATTCCAGCTTTGGGCCCTGAGCCTGTACTCTGGCAGAATTCCAGTGCACAGAAAGGGACTTTGGGCATACTCCCAGGCAGTAAGACCATGTGCTGCATCCCAGACCACCCCAAGCCACACATAGGGACAGGGGCCCAACAGGGCCATGACCAGTGACTGCCAAACAGCCAGCAGGACCCAGATTCCAGCTTGGGCCATGACCATGTGCTCAGGTGGAATCTCAGTGCACAGAGGAGAACTTTGAGCCTGCTCTCAGGCAGTAAGATGACATGCTGCATCCCAGACCACCCTGGGGCACACACAGGCATGGGGGTCCAATCAGACCATGCCCAGTGACCACCAACCAGCCAGAAGGACCCAGATTCCAGCTTTTGGCCCTGACTGTGTGCTCTGGCAGAATCCCAGCACACATAAAGGGACTTTGAGTCTGATCGCAGGTGGTAAGACCATGCACTGTGTCCCAGACCACCCCAGGGTACACACAGGGATGCCAGTCCAACCAGGCCACAAAAATGAATGCCAAGCAGTAAGCAGGACCCAGATTCCAGACTCAGACCCTGACTGCACACTCTGGCAGAATCCCAGGGCATGGAAAAAACTTGAAACTTAGCTCCCAGGCAGTAAACTTTGGAATACAGTGAATTAACTGTGCCAGTGTGGTAAGTATGACCATAAAATAGAGCTGTACAGTGGGTAAATAGGGCCAGTAGTAAAGCCTCCTCCAACTAACTGTAAGACCTTGGTGAGTCTGATGAGTGTGGATGACCCCCTCCTACACACAGAAAACATCAGGCAGAGTGAAAATGGCAAAATAAAAAAGCAAAATGCAGTCTCAAACATCTAGTCCACCAGAAGCAAGTGCAGGATATATTGAAATAGAGGACCCAAAAGTAAAACACCAGGAATCTCTAAAAAGATAGAATGAAATAAAAAAAACTCCATGAGGCTATAGAGGAAATCAAATTAGAAGTACTCTCCAATGTAAAGACAGAAATAACAACTATAGTAAAGGAGTTGCTGAGCACAGTTAAAGAAGAAATTGAGAAAAAAGTTCAGGAGCATGAGAAACTGACTGAAACATTGAATGAACAAATAGAAAACATGTGGAATTCATGAAAAAACTGAAAGAGATATCCAAGAAACAAGAAATTCTATTCCAAGCTTGCAAAACTGCTTAAATGAATCTGAGGATAGGATTTTGGACCTTGAGGACAGGATCGCAATTAGTGATCATGAAAGGATAGAACTTTTAAAAATAACAAAGCAGCATGAAGTGACAATCCAACAGCTTCAAGATGATACCAAGAGCAACAATATAAGACTAATAGGCATTAGTGAAGAGGCAGGAGTCAATGCAAATGATGTAACCAAAATATTCACAGAAGTAATAGAAGAAAATTTCCCGAACATGGGGAAAGATTCTGATATGCGGATAAATGAGGCATACAGAATGCCAAACAGTCACAATCAACATAAGTCCACACCCAGACACATAATAAGTAAGATCTCAGACATTCAGCATAAAAACAGAATACTAAAAGCTGTGAGAGAAAGACACAACTCACCCACTAAGGAAAGCCCATTAGAATCACAGCAGAATTTACAGCACAAACCCTCAAGTCAAGAAGAGCTTGGAGTGAAGTATTTCAAACCCTGAAAGAAAACAACTTTCAACCCAGACTCTTGTACCTAGCAAAAATTTCATTCAAATTTAATGGAGAAACAAGATTCTTCCATGACAAAGAACAACAGAAGAAATTCACATCCAACAAACCAACCCTAGAAAGAGTACTGAAAGACATACTACACAGAGATAAAAATGACCACAATCCCCAAAACAACAACAGAAAGAAACCACCAAGTAGGATAAGCAATTAAATAAGCGGGAAAGCACAAAGCAAACAACTGGAACATAACATAGCAAAGTCAAGACAGTATATATCAGTGATATCCATAAAGACAAATGGCCTCAATTCACCTATAAAAAGAAATACACTGACAGAATGGATCAAGATACATGATCCCACAATATGCTGTATATGATAAACACATCTGACCCAAAAGGAACCTCATAGATTAAAAGTCAAAAGATGGAAAACAGGATCCATGCAACAGGAAGCCAGAAAAAAGCAGGGGTAACTATTCTAATTGCAGACAACATGAACTTCAAACCAAAAATGATTAAAAGAGATAAAGAAGATCACTACATACTTGATAGTGGAAAAATTCAAGAGGAGGAACTAACAATTATAAATATATATGCACCAAATACAGGAGCACCCAACTATGTAAGACAGATACTAATGGACATGAAAAACCAAATACACAAGAACACAATTATAACAGGAGATCTTAACAGCCCATTGTCACAAAGAGATAGATCAACTAGAAAAAAAGTCAGCAAAGAAATAACAGAACTGAATCATACCTGTGAGCAATTAGACTTGGTAGATGTTTACAGAGTGTTCCACCCAACCACATCAGAATACACATTCTTCTCAGCTGCACATGGGACATTCTCCAAGATAGACCATATATTATCCCATAAAACATTCTTAAGTAAATGCAAAGGTATTGAAATCATACCATGCATAATATCTAACCACAGTGCACTGAAATTGGAAATTAATAGCAAAAGAAATTGCAAAACCTGCATAAACACATGGAAATTAAATAACAGCCCTTTGAACAACCAGTGGGTTACAGATGAAATTAAAGAAGAAATAAAGCAATATCTACAATTCAATGAAAACATAAAAACAACATAATGTAATCTATGGGATGCAATGAAAGTGGTCTTAACAGGGAAATATATAGCAATAAATTGTCAGATCAAGAAAACAGAAAGAGCACAAATAAACAACCTAATTCTCCATCTCAAGCTTCTAGAAAAAGAAGAGCAAGCTAAATCCAAAACTCATAGAAGAGAGGAAACTGTAAAGATTAGAACAGAAATCAATGCAATTGAAACTACAAAAACAATACAAAGAATTAATGAACCAAAAAGCTGATTTTTGAGAGAATAAACAAAATTGACAAACCCCTAGCTAACCTTATCAAGAGAAAGAAAGAAAAAAAACCAAATACATGCAATAAGAACTGAAAAGGGGGAAATTACTACAGATCCCATGGAAATTCAAAAGATCATGAATACCTACTTTGAAAATCTCTACTCACATAGAGTGGAAAACACAGAAGAAATGGACAGATTTCAAGAAATATATGAACAACCCAAGCTTAACCAAGAAGATATAGCAATTTTAAACAAACCAATATCAGCCATTCAAATTGAAAATGTAATTAAAAATTTACCAATAAATAAAATCCCAGGTCCTGGTGGATTCACTGCTGAATTCTACAAGAAATATAGAGAAGATTTGATGCCTTAAACTCTCCAATGAAATTGAGAAAAAAAGCAATCCTCCCTAAATCATTCCTGAAGGCAAGTATTACTCTGATACCAAAACCAGAGAAAGATCCAACCAAAAAGGAGAACCATTGACCAATCTCCCTAATGAACATTGATGCAAAGATTCTGAATAAAATACTGGCAAATACAGTGCAGCAAATCATCAAGATTATACATCATGACCAAGTGGGGTTCATTCCAGGAATGCAGGGATGGTTTAACATATGCAAATCAATAAATGTAATACACCACATCAACAGCCAAAACAAAAAATGATATGGTCATCTCAATAGACACAGAAAAAGCTTTCAACAAAATCCAACACTTGTTCATGAAAAAAACCCTTCAGAAACTCTGAATACATGGTGTCTACCTCAACCTTATAAAGGCCATCTATGACAAACCAACTGCCAACATTATACTAAATGGACAAAAACTGAAAGCTTTCACTTTAAACTCAGGAATAAGACAAGGATGTCCACTATCACCACTCCTTTTAATATAGTTCTGGCAACAAGCTAGGGCAATCAGACAAGAGAGAGAAATAAAAGGAGTAAAGATAGGAAAGGAAGAAGTTAAATTATCACTATTTGCAGATGATAGGATACTCTATATAGAAGACCCAAAAAACTCCATTAAAAGACTACTAGAGGTAATAAACAAGTTCAGCAGTGTAGCTGGATACAAGCTCAATGCTCAAAAATCAATAGCATTCCTGTACACAAACAAAAAACTCACTGAGCGAGAAATTATGGAAATATCGCCTTTTACAATAACATGTAAAAAAATGAAATACTTAGGAATCAACCTAACTAAAAATGTAAAAGACCTATATGCTGAAAATTACACTACACTGAAAAAGGAGTTTGAAGAAGATATTAGAAAAAAGAAGGGTATTCCTTGCTTTTGGCCAGGAAGAACCAGCATTGTGAAAATGGCCATACTCCCCAAACTGTTATACAGATTTAACACAATCCCAATCAAAATACCATTGACATACCTCACAGATGTAGAGAAAACACTCCTAAAATTCATTTGGAAACAGAAGAAAGCTAGAATAGCAAAGGCAATTCTGGGCAACAAAGGCAAGGTAGAGACATCTCAATTCCTGACTTGAAACAGTGCTATAAAGCCACAGTGATAAAATCAGCATGGTAGTGGCAAAGAAATAGACCTGAGGATCAATGGAACAGATTAGAAGGTGCAAGAACAACTACAAAGACACTCAGCCACCTGATATTTGACAAAGGGGCTAAATGTGTCCACTGGAAGAAGGATAGCCCCTTTAATAAATGGTGTTGGAAAAATTGGCTCTCCACATGCCAAAGACTGAAACTAGATCCATGCATATCACCATACACAAAACTAATGTCTAAATGAATCAAAGACCTCAATATTAAAACAGAAACACTAAATCTCCTGTAAGACAAGGTAAGTAGAATTCTTGGAGATATAGAGGTAGGCAAAGAATTCATGAACAAAACACAAGCTGCATGGGAAACACTTCAAAGAATCAACAACTGAAATCTCATATTATTGAAAAGTTTCTGCACTTCAAAGGAAATCACCAACAGAGTGAAAAGAAAACCCACAGAGTGGGAAAGAACTTTAGCCAGCAACCCCTCAGACAAAGAAATTGTATCCAGAACATATAAAGAATCAAAAAAAATCAAGTTCCCCAAAATTAAAGACCCTCTCCAAAATTGGGCATCTGAGATGAACACACAGTTCTCAGAGAAAGATATACAAATGGCAAATAAATATATGAAGAAACGTTCACTATCACTGGTCATTCAAGAAATGCAAATTAAAACAACTTTGACATTTCATCTCAATCTGGAAAGAATAGGTGCCATCAAGAAGTCAACTGGTAACCAATGTCGGTGAGGCTGTGGGGAAAAAGGAACACTGCTCCACTGTTGGTGGGAGTGTAGACTGGTGCAATGAATGGAAGCTAATGTCAAAAACGCTTGTCAGCAAAATATCTTTATACTTCTTGTGAATTACACTATGCAGACTAGAAATATAAGTGAAATGGAGTACTTTGAAGAAGCATGCAGTAGGAGTAGAGTTCTGATCTCTCCAACAAACTGGGTTTACTACTTCATCACATAAACAATGAATGGAAGCCAATGCCAAAAATCCACTTCAGAAAAAATCCCTTTATACTTCTGCTGAATTACAATATGAAGACATGAAATAGAAGTGAAACACAGTGTTCTGAAACAGCATGTAGTAGGAATTCAGTTCTGGTCTCTCCTACAAATGAGGTTTACTCATTCAACATAGCAACAATGAATGGAAGCCAATGAGAAAAACCCGCTTCAGACAAAATACCTTTATGCTTCTGGTGAACTACATTATGCAGACTTTAAATAGAAGAAAGCACACTGTTCTGTAAGAACATGCAGTAAGAATTGAGTTCTGCTCCTTACTACAAACAGAGTTTACTCATTCATCATAGAAACAATGAAAGGAAGCCAATGCCAAAACCCACTTCAAAAAATGCCTTCATACTTTTTGTGAATTACACACTATGCAGACTTGAAATAGAAGCAAAACACAGTGTTATGAAAGAGCATGCAGCAGGAATTGAGTTCTTCTCTGTCCTACAAACAGGATTTAGTCATTCATCATAGAAACAAGTAATGGAAGCCAATGTCAAGAACCTGCTTTGGATGAAATGTCTTTATACTTCTTCTGAATTACTCTATGTAGACTTGAAATAGAAGTGTTCTCAAAGAGCATGTGACAGGAATTGATTTCTGCTTTCTCCTACAAATGGGGTTTACTCATTCAACATAGCAACAAAGAATAGAAGCCAATGACAAAAACTGGCTTCAGACAAAATGCCTTTATACTAGTGAATTACACTATGCAGACTTAAAATAGAAATGAATCACGTTGTTGTGAAAGAGTATGCAGTAGGAATTGATTTCTGAAAAGTACTAAAAATTGGTGTTTACTAATTCATCATAGACAATGAATTGAAGCCAATGCTAAAACCCACTTGCAATGAATTGCCTTTATATTTCTTGTAAATAACACTCTGCAGATAGGAAAAAGAATCATAACACAGTGTTCTGAAAGAGCACGCAGTATGAATTGAGATCTGCTCTGTCCTACAAAAGCTGTTTACTCATTCATCTTAGAAACAATGATTAGAAGTCAATGACAAAAACCCGCTTTGTAGAAAATGCCTTTACATTTCTATGAATACTCCATGCAGAAATGAAACTAGAAGTGAAACACAGTGTTCTGAAAGAGCATGTAGTAGGAATTGAGTTCTGCTCGCTCCTAAAAATGATATTTACTCATCCATCATATAGAAAATGAATAGAAGCCAGTGAAAAAAATCCACTTCGGACAAAATGCCTTTATACCTCTTGTGAAATACATTATGCAGACTTGAAATAGAAACAAAACACAGTACTGTGAAAGAACATGCAGTAGGAATTGAGTTCTGTTCTCTAGTACAAATAGGATTTACTCATTCATCATAGAAACAATGAATGGAGGCCAAAGATAAAAACCAGCATTGGAAGAAATGCCTTTATATTTCTTGTAAATTACACAATGCAGACTTGAAATTGAAGCAAAGCACAATGTTCTGAAATAGCACACAGTAAGGACTGAGTTCTACTCTCTCCTACAATGGGGTTTAATAATTCATCATAGAAACAATAAAAGAAGATAAGGCACAAATCTCCCTTGCACTCTGCATCATGTTGGAACTTTGGGCACTGGGAGAACAGGCAGCCTACTTGCTGCCCTGGTAAGCAGCTGGGGGCCTGGCAAGCCACTGGCATGTCAGGGCAGGAACTATCAGTGATTCCTGAGCTCTGCATCATGTTGAAACTTAGGGAGCTGGGAGAACAGGCGGCCTACTAGCCATCCTGGCAAGCAGCTGGGGGCCTGGCAAGCTGTCGGCACACCAGGGTGGGAACTATCAGCAATTCCTGAGCTCTGCATCATGTTGGAACTTTGGGCACTGGGAGAACAGGCGGCCTACTCGCTGCCCTGGTAAGCAGCTGGGGGCCTGCCGGTGCATGGGCTAAGGATCAGACATCAATCCACCCCCCATGTTAGCAAGTTGGCACCCGGGCTAAGGATCAGACATTGATCCATCCACCCTCCCCATTATCAAGTCGGCACCAGGGGTCTGAGTATCTTTTGGGAGGATGAATGCATGCAGCATGGCAAATAAGGGGGATTTCCTTCTACCATCTCTTTGAAGGCAAATATTTTTATCACTGTTTTGCTCAGTTATGATTAATGGTACCACTCTATTCAATACACTGTTTTTATAAGTTTGATATTTCCTTCCATTTTACTCTACCTGATTGAAAGGACAGCTAGTGTGAACTGAATGGGCTGTACTATTGAGCCCATTGCTCGTGTCCTGGTGACCTGCTGTGAGGGTCTGTGGTAGTTTCACTGCACCATGGTTGCATGGGTTTGTTCTGTCTTGTTCTGCTGTATTTTGCTACCTTCAAAAAAAAAAGTAGATGACAAAGTAACAAAATACCTCCAAAAATATCACAACTCCACCAAAGCTGATCCATGGAGCATGGATGAGGAGAAACTCAAAAACAAGGCAACAGAATTATATAAGGTGATTAAAAAGTAAATAACAACAACAAAATAAGTCAGTAAGGTACTGAGCAACTTAAAACAGGATATAACTAAACAGATAATGGACTTAAAAAGTAAAAAGAAGAAAAGAAAGTGCTCTCTAGAGGATATGGCTGCATGTATGTTTAAGTGTGTAGCATTGATAACCATGTTGCTAAGCTGTTACTGGATCATTGAACTTCTTTGCAGTCTCACTGTTTGAATGTCCTCTTTGCATGCTTTAATTTTGTAACTTTAACAACTAGGTCTAAAAAGACAATATGTAATTTATCAACTAGTGATTTCTTACTGCTTATTTTTTTCTGAAATTCTGCATTGTTTCTATCTCTTTTTCTGTTTTGCTTTTTTTCTCTTTAAATAAAATTTTAAAATATATAGAAAAAAACTCCCTTGCAATGAAATGCCTTTATACTTCTTGTGAATTACACTATGCAGACATGAAACAGAAGAGTAAAACAATGTTCTGAAAGAGGATGAAGTAGGAATTGACTTCTACTTTCTCCTATAAGCAGAGTTTAGTCATTCATCACAGAAACAATGAATGGAAGCCAATGCAAACAAACTGCTTCAGAGAAAATTCCTTTATACTTCTTGTGAATTACACTATGTAGACTTGAAGTGGAAGCAAAATGCAGTTTCTTAAAGACCATGCAGTAGCAATTGAGTTCTGTTCTCTACTACAAATGCAGTTTATTGATTCATCATAGAAACCATGAATGGAAGTCAATGCCAAGCAACCACTTTGTAAATACACCTTTATACTTCTAGTGAATTACACTATGGAGACTTGAAACAGAAGTAAAACACAGTGTTCTGATACAGCATGCAATAGGCATTGATTTCTGATCTCTCTTAAAAACGGGGTTTACTCACTCATCATAGAAACAGTGAATGGAAGCAAATGCCAAAAACCAACTTCTTACAGAATGCCTGTATAATTGTTCTGAATTACACTACACAGGTGTGAAACAGAAGTGAAACACAGTGTTCTGAAAGAGCATGCAGGAGGAATTGAGTTCTACTCTCTCTTAAAACCAGGTTTAATCATTCATCATATAGAAAATAAATAGAAGCCAAAGGCAAAAATCTGCTTACAGCAAAATGCCTTTATTCCTCTTGTGAAATACAAAATACAGACTTGAAATAGAAACAAAACACAGTATTCTTAAAGAACATGTGGTAGGAAATGAGTTCTTCTCTCTCCTACAAACAGGGTTTACTCATTCATCATACAAACAAAGAATGGAAGCCAATGCCAAAAATGCACTTCATAAAAAAATGGGCTTATAGTTCTTGTGAATTACACTATGCACAATTGAAATACAAGTGAAACACAGTATTCAGACAGAGAAAGCAGTAGGAATTGAGTTCCCTCTCCTACAAATGGAGTTTACTCATTTATCATAGAAAAAAATGAATGGAAGCCAATGTAAAAAAAACGCTATGCAGAAAATACCTTTATACTTCTTGTGAATTATACTGTACACACTTGAAATAGAAGCAAAACATAAGGTTCTCAAAGAGCATGCAGTATGAATTGAGTTCTGCTTTCTCCTACAAACGGGGTTAACTCATTGATCATAGAAACAATGAATGGAAACCAATACAAAAACCCGCTTTGAACAAAATGCCATTATACTTCTTGTGAAATACACTCTGCACAGTTGAAATAGAAGTGAAACACAATGTTCTCAAAGAGCATGCAGTAGGAATTGAGTTCTTCTCTCTCCTACAAATGGAATTTACTCATTCATCATAGAAACAACTAATGTAAGGCAATGTCAAAATACTGCTTTGTACAAAATACCCTTATACATGTTGTGAATTACAATCTGCACACTTGAAATACAAGAGAAACAGTGTTCTGAAAGAGCATGCAGTTGGAATTGAGTTCTGATCTCTCCTTCAAATGCTGCTTACTGTTTCATCATAGAAACAATGAATGGAAGCCAATGCCAAAAACCCACTTAATACAAAATGCCTTTATACTTCTTATGAATTACACTATGCACACTAGAAAAGGAAGTGAAACACAGTGTTGTGAAAGAGCATGCAGAAGGAATTGTACTCTGCTCTCTCCTACAAATGGAATTTTCTCATTCATGCTAGCAACAATGAATGGAAGCCAATGCCAAAACACTCTTCATACAAAATGCCTTTATAATTCTTGTGAATTACACTATGCACACTTGAAATAGAAGTGAAATAGTATGTTCTTCAAGAGCATGTAGTAGGTATTGAGTGCTTCTCTCTCCTACAAATGGAGTTTACTTATTCATCATAGAAACAATGAATGGAAGCCAAAGTAAAAAACCCACTTCATAAAAAATGCCTTTTTACTTCTTGTGAATTACACTGTACACACTTGAAATAGAGGCAAAGTAGAAGGTTCTCAAAGTACATGCATTATGAGTTGAGTTCTCATCTCTCCTACAAATGGGGTTTACTCATTCATCATAGGAACAATGAATGTAAGCCAGTACCAAAAATCTGCTTCATACAAAATACCTTTATACTTATGAATTACAGTCTTCACACTAGAAATAGAAGCAAAACAGTGGTCTGAAAGAGCATGCAGTAGGAATTGTGTTCCACTGTCTCCTTCAAATGCTGCTTACTCTTTCACCATAGAAACAATGAATGGAAGCCAATTCCAAAAACCCACTTCATACAAAATGCCTTTATACTTCTTATGAATTACACTATGCACATTTGAAATAGAAGTGAAACAGTCTACTGAAAGAACATGCAGTTGGAATTGAGTTCTGCTCTCTCCTACAAATTGAGTTTATTCATTCATGCTAGAAACAATGCATGGAAGCCAATGCAAAAACACACTTCATACTATATGACTTTATAATTCTTGTGAAGCACAATATGCACACATCATATAGAAGCAAAACACAGTGTTCTGAAAAAGTATCCAGAAGGAATTGAGTTCTGGTGTCTCCTAAAAATGGGGTTTGCACATTCCTCCTAGAAATAATGAACAGAAGCCAAACGCCAAAAACCTGCTTCATAATAAATGCCTTTATAATTTTTGTGAATTACACTATGCACCATTGCAATAGAAGCAAAACAGAATGTTCTTCAAGAGCAGCAGGAATTGAGTTCTTCTCTCTCCTACAAATGGGGTTTACTCATTCATCATAGAAACAATGAATGGAAGCCAATATAAAAAACTGGCTTAGTACAAAATGCCTTTATACTTCCTGTGGAGTACACTGTACACACTTGAAATAGAAGCAAAACAGAGAGTTCTCAAAGAGCATGCAGTATGAATTGATTTCTACTCTCTCCTACAGATGGGGTTTACTCATTCACATAGAAACAATGTATGTAAGCCAATGTCAAAAACCCACTTCTTATAAAATGCCTATATACTTCTTGTGAATTACACTCTGCACATTTGAAATACAAGTGAAACAGAGTACGCTGAAAGAGCATGCAGTAGGAATTGAGTTATTCTTTCTCCTTCAAACGCTGCTTACTATGTCATCATAGAAACAATAAATGGAAGCCAGTGCCAAAAACCCACTTCATACAAAATGCTTTAATACTTCTTAAAAATTACACTATACACACTTGAAAAGGAAGAGAAACACAGTGTCCAGATAGAGCATGTGGTAGGAATTGAGCTGTGCTCTCTCCTACAAATGTAGTTTACTCATAAATGCTAGAAACAGTGAATTGAAGCCAATGACCAAACACTCTTCATACAAAATGTCCTCATAGTTCTTCTAAATTACAATGTGCACACTTGAAATAGAAGCAAAACACAGTGTTCTGAAAGAGCATTCAGAAAGAATGGAGTTCTGGTCTCTCCTAGAAATGGGGTTTGCTAATTCCTCCTAGAAACAATGAATGGAAGCCAAAGCCAAAAACCCACTTTAGACAAAATGCCTTTATAATTCTTGTGAATTACACCATGCACACTTGAAAAAGAAGCAAAACACAGGGTTCTGAAAGAACATGCAGTAGGTACTGAGTTATTCTCTCTCCTACAAATCAAGTTTACACATTTGTCATAGAAAGAGTGAATGGAAGCCAGTGTCAAAATATGCTTCATACCAAATGCCTTTATAATTATTGTGAATTACACTATGCACAATTGCAATAGAAGTGAAACAGAATGTTCTTCAGGAGAACACAGCAGGAATTGAGCTCTTCTTTCTCCTACTAATGGGGTTTTCCCACTCATCATAGAAATAATGAATGGAAGCCAATGCAAAAAAAACATGTTATGCACAAAATGATTTTATGCTTCTTGTGAATTGCACTGCACACTTGAAATAGAAGCAAAACAGAAGGTTCTCAAAGAGAATACAGTATGAATTGAGTTCAGCTCTCTCCTGCAAACGGGGTTTACTCATTCATCATAGAAACAATGAATGGAAGACAATGCAAAAAACCGGCTTTGTACAAAATTCCATTTTACTTCTTGTGAAATATACTCTGCACAGTTGAAATAGAAGTGAAACACAATGTTCTCAAAGAGCATGCAGTAATAAGTGAGTTCTTTTCTCTCCTGCAAACAGACATTACTCATTCATCATGGAAACAGTGAATGTAAGGCAATACCAAAAACCCGCTTCATACAAAACGCCTTTATAATTCTTGTGAATTATACTCTGCACACTTGAAATAGAAGCAAAACAGTGTTCTGAAAGAGCATGCTGTAGGACTTGAGTACTGCTTTCTGCTACAAACAGAGATTACTCATTCATCACAGAAACAATAAATGGAAGCCAATGGCAAAAAACTACTTCATAAAAAATGCCTTTATACTTCTTGTGAATTACACTCTGCACACTTGAAATAGAAGCAAAACACAGTGTTTTGAAAGAGCATGCAGGAGGAATTCTGTCTGTGTTCTCCTACATATGGGGTTTACTCATTCATCATTGTACCATTGAATGAAAGCCAATGCAAAAAAACCGGTTTTGTACAAAATGCCTTTATACTTTTTGTGAATTACACTGTGCAAACTGGAAATAGAAGCAAAACACAGTGTTTTGAAAGAGCACACAGTAGGAATTGAGTTCTGCTCTCTCCTACAAACTAGGTTTACTCATTCATCATAGTAACAATGAATGGAAGCCAATACACAAAACCTGCTTCACACAAAATGCCTTCACAATTCTCGTGAATTACAGTGTGCACACATGAAATAAAAATGAGACACAGTGCTCTGAAACAGGATGCAGTAGGAATTGTGTTCTCTCTCCAATAAAATTGGTTTACTCATTCTTAAGTGTAACAATGCGGAGAACTCAGCGCAAGCCCGCCTCAGGGAAAGGCTCCCCGGAAACTCCACCAAGGGCCCGCCCTGCCACTAGGAACTCAGCTCAAGCCTGGCTCAGGTGTAGGCTCCCCAGAAGCTCCACCAAGGGCCTGCCCTGCCACCAGAAACTCAGCACAGCCCGCCTCAGGGCAAGGCTCCCCAGAAGCTCCACCAAGGGTCTGCCTTGCCACTGGGAACTCAGCTCAAGCCCACCTCAGGGATAAGTTCCCCAGAAGCTCCACCAAGGGCCCGCCCTGCCACCGGGAACTCAGCTCAAAACTGCCTCAGGGGTAAGCTCCCTGGAAGCTCCACATAGGGTCCGCCCTGCCACCAGGAACTCAGTGCAAGCCCGCCTCAGGCATAGGTTCCCCAGAAGCCCCACCAAGGGCCTGCCCTACCACCAGAACTCAGCTCAAGCCTTCCTCAGGTGTAGGCTCCCTGGACGCTCCACCAGAGGCCCACCCTGCCACCAGGAACATCGAGAAGGCCCTCCCAAGACTGAAAACTGCCCTGGACTGATACAGATGAGCACACCTTCCAACATGGAGCATCAGAAAATTTCAGTGGGATCCAGTTAGTGTGAGAAAATTTGAAACTTTGCTCCCAGGTGGCAAACTTTGGACTACACCAGATTAACTGTATCAATGTGGTGAGCATACACCTAAAATAGAGGTGTACAGGAGATAATTAGGGCCAGTAGTAAAACCACCTCCAACTAACTATAAGACTTTGGTGTGTCTGAAAAGAGTGTGTGATCCCCTCCTACACATAGAAAACACCAGGCAGAGTGAAAATGACAAAACAAAGAACCAAAATGCAGTCAACATATAGTTCACCAGAAGCAAGTATAAGAGACATTGAAATAGAGGACCCCAAAAGTAACACACTGGGAATCTCTGAAAACATAGACAGTGAAATAAAAAAAACAACTGCATCAGGTGATAGAGGAAATCAAATTAGAAGTAGTCTCCCATGTAAAAATAGAAATAACAACTTTAGTAAAGGAGTTGTTGAATGCAGCTAAAGAAGAACTAGAGAAAAAAAAGGACATAAGCATGGGAAACTGATCGAAAGTTTGAATGAACAATATAGAAAACAAGCAGAATTCATGAAACAAACTCAAAGAGACATCCAAGAAATAAAAAATTCTATTGAAAGCGTGCAAAACTGCCTAAAGAAAGCTGAGGATTTTGGACCTTGAGGACAGGATCACAGTTAGTGATCAGGAAAGGATAGAACTTTAAAAAATAACAAAGCAGCATGAAATGACAATCCAGAAGCTTCATGATGATGCCAAGAGCAACAACATAAGAATAATGGACATTAGCAAAGATACAGGAGTCCAGACAAATGACACATGAAAGAATTTACAGAAATAATAGCAGAAAATTACCCAAACATGGGGAAAGAATCTGATATGCAGATAAGTGAGGCATATGGAACACCAAACAGTCACAATCAACATAAATCCACACCTAGACACATAATAATTAAGATCTCATACATACAGCATAAAAATAGAATATTAAAAGCTGTCAGAGAAAAGACACAACTCACCTATCAAGGAAAGCCCATTAGAATCATGGCAGACTTTTCAGCACAAACCCTCAACTCAAGAAGAGCTTGTAGTGAGGTTTTCCAAGCCCTGAAAGAAAACAACCTTCAACCCAGACTGATGTACCCAGCAAAACTTTCATATTTAATGGAGAAGCAAGATACTTCCATGACAAAGAACAACTGAAGAAATTCATGTCCGCCAAACCAACCCTAGAAAGAGTACTGAAAGATTCTTTCAGTAAAAAACCAGGGGTAGCTATTCTATTTGCAGACAACATGAACTTCAAACCTAAAATGATTGAAAGAGATAGAGAAGGTCACTACATACTTGTTAGTGGTAAAATTCAAGAGGAAGAACTAACAATTATAAATATATATATGCCAAATACAGGAGCACGCAACTATATAACACAGATACTAATGGACATGAAAAACCAAATACACAAGAACACAATTATAACAGGAGATCTTAACAGCCCATTGTCACAAAGAGATAGATCAACTAGAAAAAAAGTCAGCAAAGAAATAACAGAACTGAATCATACCTGTGAGCAATTAGACTTGGTAGATGTTTACAGAGTGTTCCACCCAACCACATCAGAATACACATTCTTCTCAGCTGCACATGGGACATTCTCCAAGATAGACCATATATTATCCCATAAAACATTCTTAAGTAAATGCAAAGGTATTGAAATCATACCATGCATAATATCTAACCACAGTGCACTGAAATTGGAAATTAATAGCAAAAGAAATTGCAAAACCTGCATAAATACATGGAAATTAAATAACAGCCTTTTGAACAACCAGTGGGCTACAGATGAAATTAAAGAAGAAATAAAACAATATCTACAATTCAATGAAAAAATAGAAACAACATACTGTAATCTGTGGGATGCAATGAAAACAGTCTTAAGAGGGAAATATATAGCAATAAAATGTCATATCAAGAAAACAGAATGAGCACAAATAAAAAACCTAATGCTCCATCTCAAGCATCTAGAAAAAGAAGAGCAAGCTAAACCTAAAGCTCATAGAAGAGAGAAAATTGTAATGATTAGAGCAGAAATCAATGCAATTGAAACTAAAAATATGATACAAAGAATTAATGAATCAAAAAGCTGGTTTTTTTGAGAGAATAAACAAAATTGACCAACCACTAGCTAACCTTATCAAGAGAAAGAAAGAAAAAACCCAAATACATGCAATAAGAACTAAAAAGGGAGAAATTACCACAGATCCCATGGAAATTCAAAAGATCATGAATACCTACTTTGAAAATCTCTGCTCACATAGAGTGGAAAACACAGAGGAAATGAACAGATTTCTAGAAACATATGAACTACCAAAGCTCAACCAAGAAGATATAGCAATTTTGAACAACCCAATATCAGCTATTGAAATTGAAAATGTAATTAAAACCTTACCAACAAAGAAAAGTCCAGGTCCTCATGGATTCACAGCTGAATTCTACAAGAAATTTGGAGATTTGATGCCAGTACTTCTTAAACTCTTCAATGAAATTGAGAAAAAAGCAATCCTCCCTAAATCATTCCTGAAGGCAAGTACTACTGTGATACCATAACCAGAGAAAGATGTAACCACAAAAGATAACTATAGACCAATCTCACTAATGAACATTGATGCAAAGATTCTCAACAACATACTGGCAAATAGAGTGCAGCAAATCATCAAGAAGATTATACATCATGACCAAGTGATGTTCATTCCAGGAAAGCAGGGATGGTTTAACATACACAAATCAATAAATGTAATACACCACATCAACAGAGCCAAAAACAAAAACCACATGGTCATCTCAATAGATGCAGAGAAAGATTTCAACAAAGTCCAACACATGTTCATGATAAAAACCCTTCAGAAACTCAGAATATACGGTGTTTACCTCAACCTTATAAAGGCCGTCTATGACAAACCAACTGCCAACATTATACTAAATGGACAAAAAATGAAAGCTTTGACTTTAAAACCAGGAACAAGACAAGAATGTCCACTCTCACCACTCCTTTTCAATATAGTTCTGGAAACACTAGCCAGGGCAATCACACAAGAGAGAGAAGTAAAAGGAGTAAAGATAGGAAAGGAAGAAGTTAAATTATCACTATTTGCAAATGACAGTGCACTCTATATAGAAGACCCAAAAGACTCCATTAAAAGACTGCTAGAGGGAATAAACAAGTTCAGCAGTGTAGCTGGATACAAGCTCAATGCTCAAAAATCAATAGCATTCCTGTACACAAACAAAAAACTCACTGAGAGAGAAATTTTGGAAATATCACCCTTTACCATAACATCTAAAAAAATGAAATACTTAGGAATCAGCCTAACTAAAAATGTAAAAGACCTATATGTTGAAAATTATACTACACTGAAAAAGGAAATTGAAGAGGATATTAGAAAATGAAAGGACATTCCTTGCTCTTGGTTAGAAAGAATCAACATTGTAAAGATGGCTATACTCCCAAAACTGTTATACAGATTCAACGCAATCCCAATCAAAATACTATTGACATACCTCACAGATGTAGAGAAAACACTCCTAAAATTCATTTGGAAACAGAAGAAACCTAGAATAGCAAAGGCAATTCTAGGTAACAAAAGCAAGGCAGGAGGCATCTCAATTCTTGAC
>PVLA01011831.1:0-49533 GCA_004027455.1 Hydrochoerus hydrochaeris | reverse complement strand
GGATTGTCCCTGCCTGGCCCTGGGCCTGGGGCGTTTCCTGCTTGGGGCTGGGGGTTGTTGCCAGGGTTGGCAAATATATATTCCAGCTTCTAAAAAATAAAGGCGGATTCAGATTCACTCACAGACTGGTGTGCAGTGTTTTCTGTCTCTCAATCGCTGACTCCCTGACCACCTTTGGGAAACCCTAGCCCTGCCGCAGATGGACTCCGGCAGTTTGGTTGAGTATGCTGACCTAGGGCCAGAGGTCTTAGGGTCTCTTGGGAGTATGACTGTATGCAATATAGCAAATATGGGGGATTTCCTTCTATATTCACTTTGAAGGCCAATATTACTTTCACCCTTTTGCTTTGTTCTGATTAATTGTTTTGCTCTATTCAATATTTTGTTTTGTTTTATAGTGTTCTGTTTTGGTTTGTTGATTTTGCTATACCTGATTGAATGGACAACTACTGTGAAGATAACAAGATATACTATGGTAGCTATTATTGTTGTCCTGGTTTCCTGCTCTGAAGTTCTGTACAAATTTCACTGCATTGTCTTGATTGGCTTTGTTGTCTTGTTTTGTTGTTTTTTTATTTTTATAATTAAAAAAAGCTGAACACTCAGAAGGTTCCACCCTCCCATGATTTGGTAGGAAATTTTCTAAAGTACTACCACCAGACAGCAGTAACTTTTGACAAAGTCATAATTTTAGTCATAATTTTAGAGAGTGAGAATGAGAGTGAGAGCAAGAGCGAGAGAGAGAGAGAGAGAGAGAGAGAGAGAGAGAGAGAGAGAGAGAGAGAGAAATTACAATTTCCAAAGAAATATCTAATACTCATCTATTAAGGATTCTGACTGGTGGTCAAATCATACTGATCATGCTGTGAGATTAGTATAATAATATTATACATAGAGTAGAACACAAACTGGGGAGTGGAATTAAGTAACAACACTTAAATTAAGGAACCTATAGATTAAGAAGAATCTATCCTAGCTTTAGTATTGATACCTGTTGTAAATCCTCTTCCAATTCTTGGGAAACTTAAGTGAACTATACTTTATCTCTCATGTATATGTCCAATGACATTCTTATGTTCTTTTACAAAATACTCTCCCATCCACCTTAACAGGAAGAATACTCATGGCAAGATACTTACAGTGGACACAGGAAGGTCAATGAATGCTCTGATTCATCAACTTATTCACAACGTTCTGAATGATTATGTGATTGGGGAATTGAGACTAGAATGTAGCCTCTTAGGACAAGCTCCATTAGTATTTCAACACCATAATATAAGTGGTGTATTCCCATGTATAGTATCGCAAGGTGTAGTGATAGAAAGCAATTATCCAGTGATCCCAGCCCAGCTGACAGTAGCTGATTGTGTAAGGGTAGAGGGAACACTGGTCACTTTCAGACTTACCCTGTTCCCAGGATGGGGCAGAAACCTCAGATGCAATTCTGCCTACTTAATAGGTCCTCTATCAGACACAAGAAAAATATCCCTGTTCTGTAAATTCCCCTAGGCCACTGGGAAAGAAGTTCAGCCTTCTGAGCAGCTTTATGAATGTCATTAAGATGCAGTATCAAGAAAGCAACATCTATGGATAAAGTGCCATGCCAGTGGAGCTCAAGAACCCTGCTACTATTTTGCTGCTAACACACAAAATGCAGTTATAAGACCCTTCCTCCATTGCAATTTAAGAGCTTCTGCTGAATGTATTGGGTGATATCCACCTCTGGCCAGGTTTTAGACATCAGAGAAATCTTTGAGGAACCTCTTCCCACAGAGTAGTTGCTTGGGCTTTTCAGGACCCAAAGATCAACATGGCAGATGAGGCTGAAGTGAACTAGGTGAAGTTGATGGCAGTGAACTAGAGTGATTCTCAATAGCTGATAAGCTACCCAGCTGTACTATAGAAGAAAGTTCAGATCCATATATATCAGGAACCTTAACAAGAGATCACAGGGACAGGGGTTAGCTTCTTACCTCCTAGCCTGAATAACCCCCATTAAACTGTCCATATAGACTGACAGATGTACTCATACCTAAAATTAATTAAAGAAAATGATAATATTTATCATTTCTTGAATGCTTACTAATGTATTGGATGCTTCATATGCATAAGATCTTTAAGTCAATAATCTGAGAAAACTTGTATCCCAACTGTGCAGACACGAAACTTGAGACTCATAGAAGCCACATCAAAGACAAACAGCCAAGGGCTAAGGATGTGGCATACAAGTAGAGTACTTGTTTAGCATATATGAGACTCTGGATTCAATCCCCAGCACCACAAACAAAACAAAAAAGTACATACAGTTAGTATGTGGTGAAAACAAAACAGGAACCCAAATATATTGCCATTAATAATTTGTATCTCAGTTTGAGGTCACTCATGGTGCTAGACTCAGGAGGGAAAGCACTCAAATATAGAAATATTTGTTATGTATATTGTGTGCACATGGGAATACATCACTTATATTATGGTAATAGTTGTTAAAGGCTCTCAATTAAGATAATTGTTGAGATGTAAGTAGATTGAATCACTGTGTCTAGTGTGGCAAGCTGAAAGAAAAACCATGTATATGTGTATGTGTATGCATATGTATATGTATATAAAAAGTAGTTTAGATAGTTAAAAAGAAAAGAAGCACGATGACCTCCTTTGTCTCCCATATAGCCTGTTCAAAACCAAATTCAATGCCTCCCTTCACTGAACACCTCTGTAGGCTCTGCCTTCCTTTCTATACATTGTCCCAGTCTTTTGTCCCAGAGAGAATGATCTCGACCAAAGCAATGACTCAGGTCACACCTGCCTTCACTTTAACTAACCCACCATGAGCTATTTTGAGTTGACTTTTGAATGTTTTAAGAAAATTTTGATTTGCTATAAGATTTGGATTTTTTGCATGCGGATATCCAGTTGTTCCAGTATATTTGTTGAAGGTACAATCCTTTCTCCACTTAATTGCTCTTGCATCTTTTTCAGAAATCAGTTATCTGTTATGTGGGCATCCATTGTGGGACTGGATAGTTGTATCTTGATGGTTGTTCTATCTTGATACCAATTCCATTTTATCATAATCTATGTAACTTTGTGATAAGTCATGGGATTGGGGAGGGTTGGAACCTTAATTTTGTTTCTTTATCAAATCTGTTTAGACTATTCTGAGTTTTTTGTATTCCCACAGAAATGTAAGAATCAAAATGTTATTTTTATCAAAAATGATGTTTCATTTTGATAAGGGATTGTGTCTTCTGATCTTTATTATTTTCTTCTATTTGTTTTTGGTTTTATTTTGTCTTTTATTTCTAATTCCTTAAGGAAAGATATGAGGTTATTTCATAACTTTCTTCATTTCTAATTAATGTATTTGGTGTTTCAAAGAAGAGTCACCATGTCATATCACTATAGAGGCAAAGCTTATGAAATAGTGAAAGGTATGCTTGCCATCACATCAAACCTAGGATCAAGACAGCACAAAACAATTTACCTATCTCCCACTAATGGAGACAGCTATTGTTCCTATTTCTCTGCTTTTCACAAATCACAAGAATTCTTCTTTAGAGATATAGCTCAGTGGAACAAGCATCTGCCTGGCAAGCACAGAGTAGTGAGTTCAATTCCTAGTACCAAAAAATTCTTGAGTATCTTTACTTGCTGTGGTCATTGTGGGGGTTGAGACACCCTCCGCGTGTAGGAAGACCCCACCAGACGCCTTCTCATGCAATTGGCAAGGGATCTTTATTGTCCAAGCACGCGTGGGGCTCACTGAACACGCAGGAACAGAGAGCCCCGAGTTGAGCCGGAGCAGGGCTTTTAAGCTATAGAACAAAGGGAGGAGGGGTCTTTGCAAGCATGGTCACAGAAGCAGATGGCATTGGTTAGTTTAAATGGCTTTTTACATTTACTGGAGGAGGCGACCATAGGGAGGTCTAGAGTTGGGCGGCGGAGGGCGCTTCCTAATATGAGCAGCAGATGTGTAGGAAAGGTACATTCTGTAAATTCCTTGGTCAGGAGAGGGGGCTGTTTTTATCTCACAACCCGGATTTCTAGTCAGCTCCATCCTTGTCCTTATCTAACTTAGGCAGCTTTAAACTATAACAGCTCAATTCCCGGAATATTGGGAGGAGATGAGCAGCATAGACCATGTACTTTTAACTAGAGAAAATTCCTCTTACATCATCTCTCCTTTATCCTTCAATTTTTCTCTATTCCATTCCTTGCTGGAAATGGTTCTCCATTTACCTCATTCATTTTACTACAATTTCCCTAAATACCATTTCAACAAGACCTTGATTACACAATGCTCTTAAGAGATTTAATATAAACTGTAATGCTAAAGCCCAGAGGCCAAAGGGCGAGAAGACTGGGTCTGGAATGCGCTAACCTTCTACTCCCCTTCCAGGCAGAGGTCAAGAGCAAAGAATACAAAACCAAATTTGGAAGGGTAATATAAATTGGAAGGAGCAGAGAGGGAAGAGAAGGGGACAAAAAAGCCTTAAGATATGTTAAGTACATGTAGAAACTCCTCACAATATATGTAATCATTATATACTGAAAACAAGCACTAATAAAAGTAAATTCAAATTTAAAAAACAAACATTGGCAGAAGAAGCCCTCGTCTTATCATCAAACAGCTTAGTATTTTCATGTTAATTATATATTATGTACCTAACCTTGTTTATTTACAGAATGCACAAACCTGGAACTTTTTCAGTACACTGGAAACTTTAACATAAAGTTCTTTAATGTGTTGATGTTCCAAAATACTTTAAAAGTTCACATTTCAACTCATACCCTAATGTATGGAGCACCAAACATTTATGCAAGGTCTTAGCCAGGCTTCTATTTACTTTTTTTCCTTCTTTTTTTTTCTTTAAAGAGAAAAAAAAAACAGAAAAAAGGGAAGCAATAATACAAAATTCCAAAAACAAAAAAGAAATAAAATAAAATAAACACTAAGAAATCACTAGTTGACAAATTATATACTGTCATCTTAGAAATAGTTGTTCAAGTTACAGAATTTAAACACATAATGTGGACATTCAAACCATGAGACTGCAAACAGTTCTCAATGATCCAACAAAAATGTAGGAATATGGTTATTAATCCTACACTCTTAAACATAAAGCACATGCCTGGCAAACTTGAGGTCATGAGTTTGATCACTGGTACAAAAAAAGAGGCCTATCTATTTACTTTTTCAATTATTACTTCCTCTCAACTTACAAAAATCTTTCTCAGCATCCAGTGATACCCATGTCCCATACTACCTGGAAAAGAAACCAACAAAAACCTCTAGCAGGCCTTCTGGTGAGGAAGTACCATTTTTTTTTCAAACTTTGACATCACATGTTTCAGGAAGCAGGATGGGATTGCTAAGGATCAGAACAAAGAAAGGTCTACTCAGAATTTTTCAGAGAGAAGAGATGATTCACATATCCTGTGGGATTGAACCTGTTATCTTCTACTGGATACTTTCCAGGGTTCATAAATGCAAATGTGTTTCACAGTCCACACAGGATACTTCTAGGAAATCCTCTTTTTCTAGCCTAATTCTACAAATTTTATTTTTCAGCCTCATATCCTGTGTACAATTCTGGGTTTTTTTTTTACAGCTGCTTTGTATGCTTAGAAATGGAATCTAGATCCCTTTAGCCTACAAGTCCTGTTTCTCATCAGCCTCATATCCTGCCATGCTCTGCAATGCTTAGAAAGCTTCAGTCATACTGATTATCTTTGTTTCTCGAGTATGATAAGTTTTTTCACTCCCCTAAGCTTTTAGATATGTTATTTGGGCCTAATAAGGTTTCTTTATGCTATTCACATGACTAGCTTCCTACCTCAACTCAGATATCACTCCTTCAAAGATATGATCTTTAATAACACCATGGGAAGAAATGATTACATTACTATAACATAACAAATTATTTTGTTTTTTGAGAGTTCTTGCCATAATTTTCAAGGATTTAACTTTATTTTCTTATTTATACTCCTACATGTACCAAGACAGTAAGGATTTTACCTCTGTTAATTACATCTATGTACCTGACACTCAGTAGTTAATGAGTAAATAATGCTGAATGAGTCTACCCATAAAAAACTATTTCCCTTTCCTAAGTCAGAATTCACTTTTGTGCTTACACGCATATTCTCCTTACTCCTTCCCCAAGTTCCAACTCAAAAATTACCTCCTAAATGAGGTCTTATAACATTCACACTACTTCTCCTTTCTTGCTCCATACAGTGATCCAAGTCTTTGTAGCTCTGGGAGCCCTATTGTTTACCCTCTTCAGAGTAATCATTATGCTATAATATCATTATGTGATTATCTATCCATTCTCTTACATTAGGAGCTCTTAGATGTCAGAATAGTAAATATTTGCCTCAGTATATCCAACTAAACATCGCTGCTATTCAGTTAAAATCTGCCAGGCATTTGTCACACTGTGCTGATTAAAATCATAGGTTTGGGGCCTGAGAACAAGGTTACACAACTTCTACCAATAACTAGCCATATGATAATGCTGAAGTTTTCTGAGTCTCGATTCCTTTATAACATATTTTTGTTAATACAACCTCATCTAGTAGAGTGAAGATCAGAGAGATAATGTTTGTAAAATATGTACAATGTGTGGTGCACAAAAGCTTGTAGTAATGGATATCTTGGAGAATACTGGTTGTTTCACTTATGGGAGGGTGTGTGTGACTCCTGTCTATTGTTCCATGAGAGCAGTGAATGTCCCAGACTGATCTGATCAGGTTCCCAACAGTTTCTTGAAGTTTATGGCTGATTATATTCCCTAAAGAGCCCTACAGGAGACTGCTGCTGCCATAAAATAGAGCACAGCCTTCTACAAGATTGCATATTTCTCCATTACACTTTTTAGATCTATAACTATCAATAAGACTTTTTATGAATGGTAGGATCTGACATACTCCTCAGTTTTCCTGGGGCATGGAAAAAAGATTCTTCAGTAGGCCCTAAAAAATCTGTTCTTATCATAGGACAATAAAAGGAAACAGGATTAATGCTAGCTCTTTTCAGGATATATATCTTCCCAGGTAAATAGAACATGCTATAACTTAAGATAATATTTATTTAACTCACTGTAGACTACTTATTAAAAACTAATAAAATAAGCTAACATTTAAATAAACTTTTACAACTCAATTTATTTTTATTTTAAAGAGAATAAAACCAAGCAAAATAAAACAGAATAAAGTCAATCAAAACAGATCAGTATAAGCGACAAAGGACTTCAAAACAATGGGAAATCAACAACAGTTACCAGAATGCCTCTTGTTTTATTCAAAATAGCTGCAAATAATTTCAAGCATAGTAAAAATCAAAGAAAAAAGAAGAGAATAGAACCAATAATAACAAGATTATGAATGCAAAAAAGGGCTTCAAAACAAGACAAAAGAAAATCCAAAATGGCTGCCACAATACATCTTGTAATCTTTAAAATAGCTGCCCATGCCATCGGATATAATAAAATGAAAACAAAACAAAACAGAATAAAACCCAACCCAACTTCAAAACAAGATGACAGGGAAATTAATAATGGCCACCACCTTCAGAAGGAGATCCTCCATAGAGGCTTCATTGCATATTATCCTCTGGATAGATGATCAGACTACTGGTTTTAGACCTGCAAAGTCAGTGAAACATTTACACTACAAGCATTAATTTGTATTTTACCTCAACATCCATCATTGCAGACTGTGTTTCTCTGGATCAGCCAGTGGCTTACAGCACTGGTGATGGGGGTTGTTGGCTCTTCTTGTTTCCAAGTCCATGGGCTAGAAGGGGCTGGCATCTGGCTCTGTCCTCAGTGGCCTGTGGTGGTGCTGATTCACAGGGAGGGCTTGCTTCTTAATTGCTTCTGGTTCTCTTCTCTCACAGTCTGTGAATGGTGCTGACTCATGGGAAAAGGCTGGAATCTGGCTATCCCTCCAGTGGCATGTGAATGGCATCAAATTGCAGAGAGTGCTTGCTTCTTGAAGACTTTTTGTTGTCTTCCCCTGTAGTTCATGAATGGCCACTACTCATATTCTTAAGTAACCTAATAAAAGAAAACAGAAAAAAAAGTGTTTGGGGTTAGGGGGAAAATCAGGGAAGCCCACCACATGCCTGAGCCACCCTGGACTGCCATCACTGGGCCCAGCACTTGGGGAATCCCCCTACCTCCTGGACATAGTACTGTGATTGATCTTTGGATGCAACCCTTTCTCTCAGAACCTTGGAATACAGTGGATTGCAGTGCTGGCTGGAAACCTTCACTCAAACAGAAGACCTCAGCAGGATCTAGTCAGTGTGATGAGTTTTCCCCTAAAACAGAGATCTGAAGTGGGTAACTAAGAGAAGAAGTGAAACTCCCTCCAAATGTAAGACCTTGCCGAATCTGGCAAGAGAGTGGGTAATCCCTTCCTCCACAAGGAGAACATCAGACAGGTTGAGGAGTGCACTAATAATGCCCACCCCAACTTAGATAAAATTAAAAGGGCTTATGAGACCCCCAGTGAAACAGTAGGGCCTCAGCTGACACAAACACTATAGCCAGGGAGATCTGGTAACCTGAAACAACCTGAAGATACAGCAACAGCAGGAACTAAGAGTTGCGATACATCAGTACTTCTAGGCTAGTTAGCTCAGAAAGAAAATAGGACTCACCCAACAGGCCCTGTAGGAGGAAGTCAGGTGACTGGTTCTCCTCTCCATTGTGGTACCCAGCAATTTGACCAACATCAACCACACAGTAGGACCCTAAATCTCACACTATGGACAGTTGAGACTGTTGGGATTGAAAGACCAAATATTTACCCAAAATGTGAAAGTGGCTAAACTAAAAGGCAAAATGCAATCTCAAATATCTAGTCCATCAGGAGCAAGTAAAGGCAACAATGAAACAGAGGACTTTAAAAGTCATACACCAGAAATCTCTGAAAAGATAGCAAATGAAGTAAAGAAACAAATCTATGAGGCTATAGAGGAACTCAAATTAAAAATAATGTCTTATGTAAAGACAGAAATAACAACCTTAGTAAATGAGTTGCTCAACATAGCTAGAGAAGAAATAGATAAATAAAAAAAAAACAGGAGCATGGGAAATTGATTGAAACTTTGAAAGAACAATGCAGAAGACAAGCAGAATCCATGAATCAAATTCAAGGAGATATCCAAGAAACAAAAAAAATTGTATTGAAAGCTGACAAAACTATTTAAATGAAGCTGAGGATAGGATTTCAGACCTTGAAGACAAGATCGCAGATAGTGACCATGAAAGGGTAGAACTTGTAAAAACAACAAAGCAGCATGAAAAGATAATCCAGCAGCTTCAAGATGATGCCAGGAGAACTATTGTAAGATTAATAGGCATCAGTGAGGAGGCAGGAGACAACACAAAAACATAACTAAGCTGTTCACAGAAGTAATGGCAGAAATTTCCCACACATGTGGAAAAAACTGACATACAAATAAATGAGGGATATAGAATGCCAAACAGTCATAACCAACATAAATCTATACCCAGACATATAATAATTAAGATCTCAGACATACAGCATAAAAACAGAATACTAAAAGCTGTTAGAGATAAGACACAACTCACCTATCAAGGAAAACACAGCACACTTCTCAGCACAAACCTTCAGGTTAAGACAAGCTTGGAATGAAGCATTTCAAGCACTAAAAGAAAACAACTTTCAACCCAGACTGATGTAACTAGCAAAACTGTCTTTCAAATTTCATGAAGAAGTAAGGTACTTCCATGACAAAGAACAAATGAAGAAATTCATGTCCACCAAACCAACCTTAGAAAGATTGTTAAAAGATGTATTAGATAGAGATAAACATGACCACAATATTCAGAACAACAACAAGAAGAAACGACCAGACTAGACAAGAAATTAAACAAGGGGAAAAAGCAAAAAAACAACAATAGGAACACAACGGGCAAAGTCCAGCCAGTTCATATCAGTGATATCCATAAATTTAAATGGACTCAATTCACCTATCAAAAGAAACAGGGTGATGGAATGGATCAAGAACCAGGCTCCAACAATATGCTGTATACAAGAAACACATCTGACTCAAAAAGAAACTCATAGATTAAAAGTCAAAGGATGGAAAACAGTACTCCATGCAACAGGGATCCAGAAAAAAGCAAGAGTAGCTATTCTGTTTGCAGACAACGTGAACTTCAAACCTAAAAGGATTAAAAGAGATAAAGAAGGCCACTACATACATGTAAGTGGAAAATTACAAGAGGAAGAACTAATAATTGTAAATATATATTCACCTGGGCCGGGGATTTAGTTCAGTGGTTCAAGTGCTTGCTTGGTAAGCACAAGGTCATTACTTCGATCCCTGGTATGTATGTGTATATATATATATATATATATATATATGCACCAAATACAGGAGCACCCAACTGTATAAGACAAATACTAATGGACATGAAAAACCAAATACACAAGAACACAATTGTAATAGGATACCTTAACACCCCACTGTCACAAAGAGATAGGTCAACTACACAAAAAGTCAGCAAAGAAATAACAGAACTGAATCATACGTGTGAGCAAATGGGCTTAGTGGATGTTTCCAGTGTTCCACCCAACCACATCAGAATATACATTCTTCTCAGCTGCACATGGGTCATTCTCCAAAGTAGACCATATATTAACCCATAAAGCATTCTTAACTAAATGCAAAGGTGTTTAATATCTGATCATAGTGCACTAAAATTGGAAATCAATAGCAAAAAGCCCTGAAAAACCTGCATAAATACATGGAAATTAAACAACAGCCTTCTGAATAACCAGTGGGTTACAGATGAAATTAAAGAGGAAATAAAACAATACCTACAATACAATGAAAATGCAGATATAACATACTGTAACATTTGGGATGCAATGAAAGCAGTCCTAAGAGGGAAATATATAGCAATAAATAGTCACATCAAGAAAATGGAATGAACACAAATAAATAACCTAATGCTATATCTCAAACTTCTAGAAAAGGAAGAGCAAGTCAAACCCAAAGCTCGTAGAAGAGAGTGAATTGTAAAGATTAGAGTAGAAATTAATGCAATTGAAACTAAAAAAAATACAAAGAATTAATGAATCAAAAAGCTAGTTTTTTGAGAGAATAAACAAAATTGATAAACCCCTAGGAATCTTATCCAGAAAAAGAAAGAAAAAGCTCAAATCCATGCAATAAGGACTGAAAAGAAGGAAATTACTACATATCGCATGGAAATTAAAAAGATCATGAACACCTACTTTGAAAATCTCTACTCACTTAGGGTGGAAAACATAGAGAAAACAGACAGATTTCTAGGAACATATGAACTACCAAAGTTTAACCAAGAAGATATAGCAATTTTGAATAGCCCAATATCAGCTACTGAAATTGAAAATTTAATTAAAAACTTACTAAAAAAGAAAAGCCCATGTCCTGATGGATTAACAGCTGAATTCTACAAGAAATTTAGAGAACATTTGATGCCAATACTCCTTAAACTCTTCAATGAAATCGAAAGAGAAGCAGTCCTCCCTAATTCATTCTTGGAGGCAAGTATCACTCTGATACAAAACCAGAGAAAGACCCAACCAAAAAGAACTCTAGATCAATCTCACTAATGAATATTGATGCCAGAGACTGAAAGTAGACCCATCGCTATCACCATGCACTAAACTAAAGTCTGAACGGATCCAACCCTAAATGTTAAAAGAGAAACACTAAATCTACTGGAAGGAAAGGGAGGTAGAAGTATTGGAGATGTAGGTGTGGGCAGAGAATTCATGAGCAAAACTTAAACCACATAGGAAACAGTTCAAAGAATCAACAACTTGGACCTCATATTGGTAAAAAATTTTTACACTTAAAAGAAATCACCAGCAGAGTGAAAAGAAAACTCACAGAATTGTAAAAAATCCTCAGATAAAAGACTTATATCCAAAGCATATAAAGAATTAAAAAACACCAGGCCCCCAAATTCAAAGACCCTCTCCAAAAATGGGCATCAGAGATGAACAAACATTTCTCAGATGAAGACATACAAATGGAAAATAAATACATGAAGAAATGTTCACTATTGAGAGACCACCCCAAGGCACACAAGAGGGACAGGGTCTAACTGGGCCACGCCGAGTGAACTCCAAGCAGTAAGCAGGGCCCAGAGTCCAACCTTTGGCACTGACAGCGCAGAATCCCAGAGGATAGAAAAAAACTTGGAACTTTGCTTCCAGGCAATAAGATCACACCCTTCATCAGAGACCACCCCAGGTCCACGAGAGGGCTAGGGGCCTAACTGGGCCATGCCCAGTGAATTCCAAGCAGGGAGCAGGGCCCGGAATCCAGCTGCCAGCCCTGACAGCGCAGAATCCAAGTGCACAGAAAAAACTTGAACTTTGCTCCCAGGTGACAAACCTTGAACTACAGCAGATTAATTGTGCTAACTTGAAGGGAGATTCAGAAACTGCCCCACCCAAACAGAAGATCTCAGCAGGAACCAGTCAGTGTGGTGAGTGTGCCTCTAAAATAGAGGTGTACAGTGTGTAAATAGGGCCAGTAGTAAAGCCCTCTCCAACTAACTGTAAGACCTTGGTGAGCTGACAAGAGTGTGGGTGACTCTTCCTACACACAGAAAATATCAGGCAGAGTGAGGAGGGAGCCAAGAAGAACTCCCCCAACTTGAAGAAAATTAAAAGGATTTATGATACACACAGGCACACAATAGGTACACAGTACAGCCTTAGCTGTCACAAATACTATAGACAGGGAGATTTGATGACCTGAAATAACCTGAAGATAAAGTAATAGCAGGAACTAAAAGTTGACTTATATCAATACTCCTAGGCTTGTCAGCCTAGGAAGAATATAGGACTCAGCCAACAGGACCTGCAAGAAGAATTCTGGTGACTGGCCCACCTATTCACTGTGGGCCCCAGCAATTGAACAAACATCAACCTTATATTAGGACCCCAAGATACACACAACCAACAATTGACACTAGCAGGATCAAAGGACCAAACACCAACCTGAAAAAGGAAAATGGCAAAATGAAAAAGCAAAATTCAGTCTCAAACATCTAGTCCCCCAGGAGCAAGTACAGGAAATATTGAAATAGAGGACTTCAAAAGTAACACACCAGGAATCTCTGAATAGATAGTGAGTGAAATGAAAAAAAACAAAGACAAAAACAAAAAACAACCACATGAGGCTGTAGAGGAAATCAAATTGGAAGTACTCTCCCATGTAAAGATAGAAATAATAAACGTAGTAAAGGAGTTGTTGAACACACCTAAAGAAGAAATAGAGAAAAAAGTACAGCAGCATGGGAAACTGATTGAAACTTTGAATGAACAAACTAGAAAACAAGCAGAATTCATGAAAAAAATCTCAAAGAGACATCCAACAAACAAAATATTATATTCAATGTGTGCAAAACCATTTAAATGAAACTGAGGATATGATTTCAGACCTCAAGGACAGGATTGAAATTAGTGATCGTGAAAGGATAGAACTTTTAAAAATAACAAAGCAGCATGAAGTGACAATCCAGAAGCTATGAGACGATGCCAAGAGCAACAATATAAGATTAATAGACATTAGTGAAGAGGCAGGAGTCAAGATAAATGACATAATTACAAAATTCACAGAAGTAATAGCAGAAAATTTTCCAAACATGGGGAAAAAAGCTGATATGCAGATAAGTGAGGCATATAGCATGTCAAACAGTCACATCCAACATAACTCCACATACAGACACATAATAATTAAGATCTCAGACATACAGCATAAAAACAGAACACTAAGAGCTGTTAGAGAAAAATACAACTCACCTATCAAGGAAAGCCCATTAGAATCACAGCAGACTTTTCAGCACAAAACCTCAAGTCAAGATGAGCTTGGAGTGTATATTTCAAGCCCTGAAAGAAAACTACTTTCAACCCAGACTTATGTACCCAGGAAAAGTTTCATTCAAATTTAATGGAGAAACAAGATACTTCCATAACAGAGAACAACTGAAGAAATTCATGTCCACCAACCCTAGAATAAATATTGAAAGACATACTAGAAAGAGATAAAAATGACCACAATCCCCAGAACAACAACAGAAAGAAACCACCAGGTAGGACAAGCAATTAAATAAGGGGGGAAAGCAGAAAGCAAACAACTGGAAAATAACATGGCAAAGTCGAGCCAGTACATTTCAGTGATACCCACAAAGGTAAAAGGCCTGAATTCACCTATCAAAAGAAATAGGTTGACAGAATGGATCATGAAACACGATCCCACAATATGCTGTATACAAGGAACATATCTGACCCAAAAGGAAACTCACAGATTAAAAGTAAAAGGATAGAAAACAGTATTCCATGCAAGAGGGAAAAAAAACTTCTAGAAAAAGAAGAGCAAGTTAAACCCAAAGCTCATAGAAGAGAAGAAATGTAATGATTAAAGCACAAATCAATGAAATTGAAACTAAAAATTACAAAGAATTAATGAATCAAAAAGCTAGTTTTTGAGATTTACAAACCTCTATCTAATCTTATAAAGAAAAAGAAAGAAAAAAACCCAAATTAACACAATAAGGACTGAAAAAAGGGAAATTAATTAAGATCCCATGAAAATTCAAAAGATCATGAATACTTACTTTGAGAATCTCTACTCACACTGAGTAGAAAACACAGAGGAAATGAACAGATTCCTAGAAACATATGAACTACCAAAGCTCAACCAAGAAGATATAGCAATTTTGAACAACCCAATATCAGCTGTTGAAATTGAAAATGTAATTAAAAATTTAACGACAAAGAAAAGCCCAGGGTCTGATGGATTCATGGCTGAATTCTACAAGAAATTTAAAGAAGATTTGATGTCAATACTCCTTAAACTCTTCAATGAAATTGAGAAGAAAGCAATCCTCCCTAAATCATTCTTGGAGGCACATATTACTCTCATATGAAAACCAGAGAAAGACCCAATCAAAAAGTAGAACTATAGGCTGGTCTCACTAATGAAAATTGTTGCAAAGATTCTCAATAAAGTACTGACAAATCGAATGCAGCAAATCATCAAGAAGATTACACATCATGACCAAGTGGGGTTTATTCCAGGAAGGCAGGGATGGTTTAACATATGCAAATCAATAAATGTAATACACCACATCAACAGAGCCAAAAACAAAAACCACATGGTCATCTTAATAGATGGAGAAAAAGCTTTCAATAAAGCCCAATACATGTTCATGATAAAAACCCTTCAGAAACTCAGAATACACGGTGTCTACCTCAACCTTATAAAGGCCATCTATGACAAATCAACAGCCAACATTATACTAAGCAGACAAGAACTCAATGCTTTCACTTTAAAATCAGGAACAAGACAAGGATGTCCACTATCACCACTCCTTTTCAATATAGTTCTGGAAACACTAGCTAGGGCAATCAGACAAGACAGAGAAATAAAAGGAGTAAAGATAGGAAAGGAAGAAGTTAAATTATCCATATTTACAGATAACATGATACTCTATATAGAAGAACCAAAAAACTCCCTTAAAATACTACTAGAGGTAATAAACAAATTCAGCAGTGTAGCTGGATACAAAGTAAACACTAAAAAATCAATAGCATTCCTGTACATAAATAAAAATTCACCAAGAGAGAAATTGTGGAAATATCACCATTTACAATAACAACTAAAAAATGAAATACTTAGGAATCAACCTAATAATGTAAAAGACCTATATGCTGAAAATAATACTATGCTGAAAAAGGAGATTGAAGAGGATATTAGAAAATGGAAGGATATCCCTTGCTCTTGGTTAGGAAGAACAAACATTGTGAAAATGGCCATACTCCCAAAACTGTTACACAGATTTGATGCAATTCAAACCAAAATACCATTGACATACCTCACAGATCTAGAGAAAACACTCTTAAAATTCATTTGGAAACAAGAAACCTAGAACAGCAAAGGCAATTCTGGGCAACAAAGGCAAGGGAGGGGTCATCTCAATTCCTGACTTGAAGCTATACTACAAAACCACAATGATAAAATCAGCATGGTACCTGCAAAGAAATAGATGTGAGGATCAATGGAACAGATTAGAAGATGCAAACACAACTACAAAGACACTCAGCCACTTGATATTTGACAAAGGGCTAAACATGTTCACTGGAAGGACAGCCTCTTTAATAAATGGTGTTGGAAAAATTGGCTCTCTGCATGCCAAAGACTGAAACTAGATCCATGCATATCACCATGCGCAAAACTAAAGTCTAAATGAATCAGGGACCTAAATATCAAAACAGAAACACTGAATCTACTGGAAAACAAGGTAGGTAGAAGTCTTGGAGACATCGGGGTAAGCAGAAAATTCATGAACAAAATGCAAGCTGCATGGGAAACACTTCAAAAAATCACCAACTTGGATCTCATATTATTGAAAATTTTCTGCACTTCAAAAGAAATCACCAATAGAGTGAAAAGAAAGCCACAGAGTAGGAAAGAATTTTAGCCATCAACTGCTCAGACAAAGGACTTATATACAGGACACATAAAGAATTGAAAAACATCATGCCCCCCAAATTCAAAGACCCTCTCCAAAAGTGGGCATCTGAGATGAACACACAGTTCTCAAAGGAAGATATGCAAATGGCAAATAAATATATGAATAAATGTTCACCATCACTGGTTATTTGAGAAATGCAAATTACAACAATATTGTGATTTCATCTTACTCCTGAAAGAAGAGCTGCCATCAAGAAATTAACAGAGAATAATTGTTGGTGAGGCTGTGGGGAAAAAGGAACACTGCTCCACTGTTGGTTGGAGTGTTTCCATAGTGGTACAACCACTATGGAAATCAGTATGGAGATTCCTCAGAAAACTAGGATTGGAAGCTCTATTCAATCCAGCTATTCCACTCCTGGGTATTTTCCCAGAAAAACTGAAAGGTTCAAAGCAGAGTGATATATGTGCACTGATGTCATAGCAGCACAATTTGTAATAGCTAAATAGGGAACAACCAGATGCCCATCAACTGCAGAGTGGATGAAAAAGATGTCATATTTTTATACAATGGAATATTACTCAGCTATAAAAAGGATGATCTTGAGGCCTTTATAGGTAAATGGAGCCAACTTGAAAATATCCTCATTAGTGAAATAAACAAGACTCACATGAGTAAATATTACATTGTCTTTCTAGTGTAAAAAATAATAAGAACAGACAGAATAATGGTATCCAAAAGTATAATAGATATAAAAGTATAATAGACATTGTAAACGTGACAGGGAAGGAAAGTGCTCTAAAGGATATAATGGTATGTATAGTGTGTAAAATAGATGACCATATTACCTGGCTTATTTTAGATCACTGAACAGAAGAGTTTTTACTGTCAATGTTTGAGTGTCTAGCCAGTTTTTTTGCTTTGATTTTGTAACTTTAGCAACTATTGTTATGTTGATAATATGTAATGTATCAACTAGCGATTTTATGATATCAATTTTTTGAACTCTATTCTACTTTTTTTCTTGTTTTTCCTATTTTGTCTGTTTTAAAATTTTCTTTTCTTTCTCTGTTAAAATAAAACAATAAATTAAATATATTAATAAAAGCATTTGGATATAACACAAACCTTTGTTTCTTAGACTAGTTTCAACTAATTTTTTATTACTTAGTGGATCAACACTTTTTAAAAAAATCATTGTTTTAAGCATAGAATTTGGCTTCACATTAATGTCAAAAACCTTTACTTTAAAGTACTCTTTAAATAATTTTTGATATTATAGCCCACCTTGTCACGTACAGCTTTCTTCCTAAGTTTCATCCCTCATAAACATCCTTTGACTCATATTAGTAGCCTCTTATGTTGTACTCATTTTTTTATTCTCATAGGACAAAAGTCTCAGCATATAAAGTTTTTCTTACCAAAATTTTTGTACATCTTTCTTTATCACTTTCTTTTCTGCTTATTATTTTTCTACCTTTATTTATTTTTTTAAGATTTGAAGAGCAAAGTAAATTTAGTCTATGCAACAGAACTGAACTAAGAAATGTAGAGAAAAAATTAACTAATATTTCTTTGAAACCAGTTTAGTTCACACAGAAAAGTGCCTTAAGTATATATTTAGGGTCCCTTTCTCTTGTAAGTCAATGTGAATTGCTATTTGAAAGAAAGCATGTGATTTACTAGCACCAAGACTAAGAATTACAGTGTAGTAACACCTTCAGGATTTCTTAGGTAAACATGAGAGAATTGCAAAACTTTTTAATACATTGTACAAGAACTAATATCTATTTAACAAGAACATGCCATTTTGAACAGAAGTGTCTCCTACTGACCAAGAAGAGTATAGTTCTTATTAGTTAAATGACTATGATCATTAAACAAGGTAGTATTTTAGCAACACACTACTTATTTTAGCACATTAAGACAATACTCATGACTAACATTATATTAGGACAAATACATTTTTTTAAAAATAAGGCATATTACATATTATAGTACTTTAACCAAAACTTAAATACATACCTAAGTAAGGTTTAAATCTCACAAAAGACAATAGAAAACATGAGAAATTATTTTTGACAAAAGTAAAAACCTTTTTTAGCTTTGTTGTAAATTTTAATAAAAATATCAACAATTTTCTTTTCATTTTTAAAAACATACTTAGGCAAAAGCAAATTTAATAAAGCCAGTCTGAGTGGTTATTAATATGACAGTGTCCAAAATTTAAGAAGCTCAGGGAATTTGAGTTATAATTATCTTATCCTATTATTGTATCTGTTCTGGAAGATATTAGGAACATGGCAAAACAGTTTCTGAATACAAATATCAATTAATGAGGCTATAATTTGGTGAAGGTTTAATCAACCCCCACTTTGTTTCCTTAAATTTTTAATTAACTTTACTATTATTTGCCAATAAAAGAACATCTATTACTTGTGCTTACTTCTTTTTTGTATTTTGAATAGAAAAAAACAACAACAATGACACAGAATTTCAAAAAAAGGTAACAGGAAATTAACAATGGTTAATATGTTATGCATTATTTTCTTCAAAGTAGTTGCTTATATTACAAGGTATAGGCATGAATAATTGATCAAACAATATAAACACAAACCAACTTTTCTATGAAATAAAAAGATCAGTAGTATAATGATCTTAGCTATCATATATATATATATATATATATATATATATATATATATATATACCCTTCCTTCTTTTATCTTTTCACCTACCCCAGTTGTTCTTTCCTTTTGATATTTTATTTTCTTTGTTAGAGTGTTTCCTAAGTATTTCAGTTTTGTGTATGGCACTGTGAACTGTATGTTTTCCCTAATTTCTCTCACAGTAAGTTTATTAGTTGTGTAAAGTTATACTATCGATTTTGTAGTGTAGCCTTTGTATCCAATTATGCTACTGAATTTGATTATGAATTCTAGAAGTCTTTTCAGGAATTTTTTGACATCTTCTATATAGCATATTATGCCATCTGTGAATAATGATAATTTGCCTTCTTCCTTATTATTACCTAACTGCTGTTGCTAATTTTTCCAGAACTATATTGAATAGAAGTGGTGACAGTGGGCATTCTTGTCTTGTTCCTGATTTTTGAGTGCAAGCTTTCAGTTTTTGTTCATTTAGTATGATGTTGGCTGTTGATTTTTCTTAGAAAGCTTTTATCAGATTGAGGTAGAGACTATTCCAATTTTCTGTAGGGTTTTATCATAAATGAGTGTTGGAATTTATCAAAAGCTTTTTCTTCATCTATTGAGATGATCAGGTGATTTTTGTTTTTGTCTCTGTTGATATTGTGCATTATGTTTATTGACTTACATATGTGGAACCATCCCTACCTTCCTGGGATGAATCACACTTGGTCACAGTGTATAATCTTCTTGACGATTTGCTGAATTCTTTTTGCTAAAATTTCATTAAGGATTTTTGCATCTCTGTTCATTAGAGAAATTTGTTCATCTTACTTTGGTTTTGGTATCAGAGTAATAGTTGCCTCTAGGAATGAGTTAGGGAGAATCACTTCCCTTTCAATTTCATTAAAGATTTTGAGGAGTATTGGCACTAAATCTTGTCTAAATTTTTTGTGGAATTCAGTAGTAAATCCATCAAGACCTGAGATTTTCTTTGTTGGTAAGTTTTTAATTATATTTGCAATTTCATTAACTGATATTGTGTTATTCAAAATATTTACATCTTCCTGATTCAGCTTTGGCAATTCATATGTTTTTAGGAAACTTTCCATTTTGTCTGTATTTTCTATCCTATGAGCATAAAGATTTTCAAAGTAAATATTGATGATCTTCTGTATTTCCATGGAATCTATAGTGATTTAACCTTTTCCATCCTTCATTGCATGAATTTGAGTTTTTTCTTTCATTTATTTGATAAAGTTGGCTAGGGGTTTACCAATTTTAAGAGTTCTTTTGAAGATCCAACTTTTTGATTCATTAATTATTTGTATTGTGTTCTTGGTCTCCATTGCATTAATTTCTATTCAGATCTTTATTTCTCCCCTGTATGGGTTTTGGGCTTAACTTGCTCTTAATTATCTAGAGGCCTGAGCTGCAACAGTAGGTTGTTTATTTGTGCTCATTCGGTTTTCCTGATGTGAGAATTCACTGCTAAATATTTTCCTCTTAGAACGGCTTTCATTGCTTTCCACAGGGTCTGGTGAGTTGTATTTTCATTTCTGTTTGATTATAGATATTGTTTTATTTCTTCTTTATTTTATCTGTGATCTGTTCATTGTTCAGTAGCATGTTATTTAATTTCCATGTGTTTGTGGAACTTTCACTTTTTTGCCATTAATTGCAAATTTCATTGCACTATGGTGAGATAACATGCATGAGATAATTCCAATTCCTTTGCATATAATTCAGTATGTTGTATTGGCTAGTATACAGTCCACTTTAGAGAACAATTCATGTGCAGGTGAAGAGAATGTGTATTCTCATGTTGTTGGGTGCAACACTCTGTAAACCTCTACTAAGCCCATTTGCTTATAGGTGTGGTTCAGTTCTGTTATTTATTTTTGGATTTTTTCCAGTTGATCTGTTTTTTTCTATGTGTGTGTGTGTGTGTGTGTGTGTGTGTGTGTGTGACAATGTGGTATCAAGATCCCACATTACAATTGTGTTTTACTTATTTGATTTCTATTAGTATTTTTCTTATATAGTTGTGTGTTTCTGTATTTGGTGCATATATATTTATGAATGTTATCCCTTCCTCTTGAATTTTTCTCCTAAGAAGTATGTAGTGACCTTCTTTATCTCTTTTTATCATTCTTCAGTAAAGTTTACAATGACTGCAAATGGAATAGCTACCCATGATCTTTTCTGGGTTCCTGTTGCATGGAGTATTGTTTTGCATTCTGTGACTTTTAGTCTATGAGTTTCATTTTCAGTTAAATGTTCATCTTCTATGCAGCATAGTGTTCTATGTTGTTTCTTGATCCAAGTCATCAGTCTTTCTTTTGATTGGTGAATTCAACCTATTTATATTGATGATAATAACTCATATTTATTGGCCTTTGCTATGTTATTTTCCTTCTGTTGCTTCCCTTCTTTCCCTCCCCCATTTAATTGTTTTCCTGGCTTGATTGTATCTTTGCATTGATGTTCTTGGAATTTTGGTCATTTTTATCTCTGTATAGAATATCTTTCAGAAATTTAGGTAGTGTTGATTTGGTGGTCATGAAGTTCTTCAGTTGTTCTTTGCCATATAAGTATCTTATTTCTCCATTAATTTTCAGTGATAGTTTTGCATGGTACATAAATCTGGGTTGGAAATTGTTTTCTTTCATTGAAATACTTCACTCCAAGCTCTTCTTGACTTGAGAGTTTGTGATACATAGTCTTCTTTGACTCTGGTGGCCTTTCCTTTATACATAATCTGTTTCTTTTATCTAACAACTTTTAATACTGTGTCCTTTTTCTGATATTCTGAGATCTTGATAATTATATGTCTGATTGTAGATTTATATTAGTTTTGGCTAATTGGAGTTTTATATTCCTTAATTATCTGTGTGTCAGATTCTTTTTCCATACTTGGGAAATTTTGTGCTATTACATCTGCAAGTAGTCTTTTTATGTCATTCATGTTGACTCCTCTATTTTTATTAACACTAATTACTCTGATATTGTTTTTCTTTGTGTTGTGTTGCAGCTGCTTAATTGTTATTTTATGCTTTTTTGTTATCAAAAGAATTTTCTTTTAATGATTGCTAGTCGTGATCTTCTCTTCAAAGTCTAAAAGCCTCTTCTGTTTTGTTCAAGTTTTCCCAGCTTTCAGTGGAATTTTGACTTTCCTGGATATCTGAATCTGTTTTATGCATTCTAGTTCTTTTTTTTTTTTTTTGGTACTGGGTATTGAATGCACAACTTCGTGCTTGCCAGGCAGGTTCTTACACTGCTGAGCTAAATCCTCAGCCCTGTATTTCTTTTGTATGTTGCTTATTCACTGTTTCCATCCTCTTCCTATCAACATCTATGTTTTTTATCTATCTGTACTCTAGAGTTACTGATCTGTTCCTTTACAAATGCTGACATTTTTTTTTACCTGAGAGGTTATTTCTGATCTGATTTTCTCTGTACTGCATGGATTTGTTTCTTTGCTTCAGTTGCTATCATCTTAGAGATTTCAGTTGTGTGTCTTGCATTTTCTTCTCTCTCTATGACTCCTTCACTTGTTCTGGGTGTTTTGGAGGTCTGAGATGGTATTTTTATTTTTTATCTCTTCATTTTCTGTTTGAAAACATTTTTTATGTTTTCTGTGATGAGTCTTGTGGGTTTTGTGGTAGGTATCCATATCACTATTATCAAGGTCTCTTGTAACTGATGTACCCTGCAAAACTATCTTTGAAAACTGATGGAGAATTAAGTTACTTCCATGACAAAGAACAACTGAAGGAATTCATGACCACTAAACTAACACTACAAGGAGTACTGAAAGATACTCTAGAAAGAGATAAAGATACCTGTAATTACAAGAACAAAAGCAGAAGGAAACCACTAAGCAAGCCAAACAAACAGAAAAACTAGAAAACCAACAACAGAAAGATAACATGACCAGGATGAGTCAGTACATATCAGTTATATCCATCAATGTAAATGGTCTCAACTCACCAATAAAAAGAAACAGACTGGAAGAATGGATTAATAAAAAAAATCCAACAATATACTGTTTACAAGAAACATTTAACTTAAAAGGAAATTCTTTTACTAAAAGTGAAAGGATAGAAAGCAACACTTATGTGACAGGAACCCAGAAAAAAGTGAGCTAGCTATTCTGTTTGTAGACAGTGTGAACATCAAACCAAGAATGATCAAAAGAGATAAAGATGACTACATACTTGTTAGGGGAAAACTTGAAGAGGTAGAGACTACAACTATATATGCACCAAATACAGGAACACACAACTAGATAAGACAAATCTTAATAGACATGAAAAATCAAATAAGTATAAATACAGTTACAACCTTAACATCCAGTTGTCATAGGGACAGATCAACCAAGGAAAAAATAAGCAAAGAAATAACAGAACTGAATCAAACTTGTGAACCAATGGACCTAGTATATATGTACCAAGTGTTTCTTGCAACAACATCAGAATACACATTCTTCTCAGCTGCACATGGGTCATTCTCTAAAATAGCCTATATATTAGCCCACAAGACATGCTTAAGTAAGTGCAAAGGAACTGAAATAATCCCATGCATATTAGCTGATCATAGCACAATAAAATTGGAAAGTTACAATATTCTAAGCTATGCTGAGTACCATTTCTCTGTTAGTTAACATTATAGACTTATAACTAATGAGAGTCAGTTAGAAGAGGGAGAGAGAGAGAAGAGCTGTAGATTTCTAGATGATATCTTTGTTCATCTTTCTTAATATTATAAAACCAAGTTGGTAAGGCATCATAAATTGATCTTGAATTTGTAAATTATAATTAAAAGGTGACATTTTTGGGGACAGATTTTGAGTAAACTATAATCAATTAAATTGTGTTACATGTCTTTAATATCTCCTTTGTGTACTTTTGGGAGAAAAATATAAAGAGAAATAAAGTGTGTGTTTAGGGGAACAAAATCTCAGAGTAAAATTTTCCTAGTGGCAGTTTTGTCCTGTTAGTCCAGGATTGAAACTCTCCAGGAGTGGCAACTCTGCCATTTTCTGTCATGACTAGTTTATGCATCACTGCTAGTCTTTCAGTAATTTGTTGCTCATGTCCAGAATAAGTGTTCTCATTCCTGACACAGAGCTATTCCAAACTTCATCAACAGACTAGAAGTGAGGATAAAGAAGTTGTACACAAAAGTTAGGCTTTTTAAAAAAAGGATAACCCCAAACATCTTTCTATTGAAATACCAGTAATGTATATAAAGAATCCACAAAGGGTCTTAAAACTCTGGAGATGCCCCTTAGGAACTATAAACCAAATGCCATTTTATAAGATTGATAAACTTGAGCCTAGAATTATTATAAGAATATCAAAACCAAATAAGATGAGGGAGAAAACAAGCTAGAATCAGAGAAGAAACCCCATGAGGTCCCAGAAAAAATATCTAGAGACAGGGCTAAATATATGACCTTAGGACCCAGGAAGGTAATGTAGTCAGTTGCAAAGGCTTGAAATGGAACTATTGCATGGGCCTGTTGGGCTCTCCCACTAGCAGGAAAACACCAGAACCATGTGCCTGTCCTTGCTCCCACATGATTGAGCACACTGGGAGGGGTGCCCTTTTTCCCTACCCAGGTGGAGGCATAATGTTTGTCCCTAGTGCCCTGAGAAAACTTCCTCAACTCTTTAGCTGCCATTTTTGATCCCACTTCAACTTCTAGCTAACTATGTTTCCTTGCTAACAAATATCAGGAAAAGTGAAAGCATTTGAGGTTTCCCTCATATGAAAGAGAATGAAATAGGGGACAAAATGGGGATTGGAAAAGTGAGGAAGTTTTCAACTGCACTTACCAAAACCATGGTTCTCATGCCTTTTTACCACTTGCTACTGCCTTGCCAAGAGAAAATGTCACCAAACAGGGAACTAGGAGATTCCTAAACCTAAAGATATGCATTCAAACAAATAGAGAATTACAGGTCCTCGAGAAAGAAGCAAATTACAATCCTTAGTCATCTCAGGAACTTTGATTATTCTGAATTCCAGGGTATTGCCCCAGCAATTGTGATGAAATGGGTCGAGGGTGTTAGGGCACTAGGGTTGCTTTACAATTGTGAGTAATTTTAATGTATAGCTTACTTTGAGAACTCCCACCTGGAAATTCTTTGGATTTAACATGGTAAGTGTTAAATGAACTTCACTGGAGAAATTTGAGGCATTGGGAGATGATGTTGCGGAAATTTACCTAACCCAGCTTTTTACTGGAAAGTAGCAAGGCTAGGCCAGCTGCTTAAGGCTGCGCCAGGCCAGAATTCTGCAGAAAGATGACAGATATAGATTTGGCTTTACTTGACTTTGTTGGGCTCAAAAAAGAAAGTAGGGGAAAATTTCAAGATGTGGCTCTTGGAGATGATGAGTCAGGTCTGATTTGTAGGAGAGTTTTACCTCATAACAAAGCTATCTATGTACATACAATATCATTGTGAAACAGGCTTAGTTTTGATTGATAGGTTTTTTGTTTTTCATTTACCAGAGTTCTTGTGCTGTGCCAGAAAAGTTAATAATCAACAGTCTGATCCCTGTTAAGACCAGATGTGCTCACCCAGTCTACCATAATTAGACCATTAGATTCAGTTAACCTTAATTGACCATGTCAGCTGCAATTTAGAAATATTCCAACCTCATGCAGTCTGATCACATCCATCCATACTGTCTGTACTGTCTGACATATAAACATATTCTATTTTCAAGGACTGCCCAACCAAGATAAACTAGTCAAGGACATGCTTAGCTTCAACCACCCTCTCAGGCCCAACTCTCTTCCTATTTTCTCCCACCTTGTCCTAAACAACTCCACTGACTAACCGGCCTGGAAGAAACCTGCTTGACATCATATGACTTGATTCATGTAACTAATTATATGATAACCTACTATCAGCTTTTGTACTTCCTGCTTACAAAATGTATATAAGTTTCTCTTTCATTCTTAGTTGGGGCTGATGATTTGGACTTAGAACCACCAGCTTGCTAGTATAATAAACATTTGCCTTCCAACCCCTTGGCGCAACAGGTCTTGCATGTGGTTGGATAACAGATTTCTGCAACAGTGTTTTTATACACCTACTGTGTGAAGAATTCATAGAGAATGTTGTGCAGCAACTCAGTCTCCTTTCCATTGGAAGTGTGCTTCTCTGGGCAGAGTAGGCTGGTACCACAATTGAGCCAAGGTACATTTTTTTCTTTTCCCTAAATTTTTTTTCCTGCATTTAAGAAACCTATCTTTTGTTCTTAGAGAACTCAGCATTCTCATTATATAAATGAATACTACTGATGATAATCTTGCCCTTAACTCTTTGTTTACAATAATGCCAACAGTATGCTGGGTAACACAGAAGACAGCTTCACTAATGAGGCATTTCTTTTTCAATGGTACTCATTCCCTTGATAATTGCAACTTTCTCATATATTCATAAATACACATCAAAAAATATGCACCCTAAAAGGCCTAGAGAACATATGCCAGATGCTTCTCCTTGCCTTCATGTTTGTCATTTTGCTTGATTACAGGAAGATAATAGTTCTGAACACAAAGAAGTGAGGCAGACTCTGTAATCAGACAAGACTGTTTTTGAATTGTGAGCCTATATCTTCTTACCTTAATTTAACCTGTCTAAGAACATATATTCAATTCTCTGAACCTCAGTCCCTCTGCCTGTAAAATGGAGAAACATCATAGGTTGTTGTGAAGACACAGTAACAAATTTATGTTAACTATACAAAATTAATTAGATACATGGTATATGGGTACAGGGTTGCAAACATTTCTTTCTTTTCTCTTTTCTGAACTGGACCCTGAGTCCTGGTATCTACTATAAAACAAAAGACATGGCATTAGAGGTCTTCTAGATCTGGACTCAAATACCAGTTCAACAAATCATCAATTCAGTAATCTTGCTCAAGATTTCCCCAGATTTAAATTTCTTTATCTATATGACTGGATCCCTCAGGGGGCTTCTGGAGATTTATTGGATCCATTTATATTGTCTATAATAGTAAACATGTAAGAGATATACATAGATGGTTCACAGTAGGCAAAGCCTGAATAACAAACATATGAAAATATGTAATAATGAGAAAAATGTAATGTAATACTACATAAAACATTATGTCACATCCACTGAATTAGAAATATAAATTAAAATTCCTTCATTAAGTGCAGATAATAAGGAAATGACAATTTTCTTATGTTGCTAGGAGTTTTGTTTTATTTTATAGAAGAAAAAACAGCAAAAAAGAAATAAGTTGAAAATGACAACAAAAGCCCACCAAACAAATAACAACATAAGATTTCAAGACAGGATGATAGGAATTTCAAGATGGTTGTTGTATTGCATATTCCAGGTATAGGCACACAAAATTGATTGAACAGTATGAGCACTAACCATTCTTTTCCATGAACTAATAGAATTAATAGTATAATTTTCTAGCTATCTTGTGTATACACATACAAATTTATATATTTTCCTCTTCCTTTCCTTCTTTTCACCTTTCCCTCTTCAAGTTGTTCTTTCCTTTTGAGTAGTTTCTTCCCTTTCACAATATCTATTATAGATTTTTCATCTTATTTATTGTTTCACTTTTTTATTTAAACAGAAACAAAAGCATGTAAAGGGTAGAGATAATACAGAATTTCAAAAAAAGATAAACAATAAGAAATCACTAGTTAATAAATTACATATTGTCCTCTTAGAAATAGTTGTTCAAGCTACAAAATTAAAGCATACAAAGTAGATATTCAAACAGTGAGAGTATAAACAGCTACACATGCATGAATCTCTACATGTATTTCTATCCTTTCTGTATTAGAGGGAATAACAAAACTTAGCAAAACAAAACAAATCCTATAAAAATATGAAACCAAAAATTCGTATAAAACCACAGTACAAGGTGATCTACAATGATTACTGTGTTGTTTCTTATTATCTTCAATAGAATGTCTATATCATTAGGCATAATTGAATATAGCAGTATAATTGAGTATAGCAGTAAATAACAATATTAGTAAAAATAAAACATTGTATACAGTATAAAACTTCAAAGGCAGGTAATAATCAAACCATAGTGCATATTCTAGTGGATCTTGTCATCTTCAGTGTAGCTGCCTATACTCTCAGACTTGATACTATCAATCATAACAGCTTTGAATAAAATCTATCAATACAAAACAGCAACCTAACAAACCAGATTCGATTACTATCAGTCATGGTAAAACAGTATAGGTTTTACAGAGCTTTAGATTAAGTTAATAGGAAATTAAGGATGATTACCATACTATATCCTGTTATTTTCTGGATTACTGTCTGTGCCCTCAAATCTAGTACATGGAACAAAATATAATACTATAAGCAGAGTAGTGTGAGTAATGTGGGTTTTAAATCCTTGTGCACTATTAACAATATAGTGCATCAAGGCCATCTATGTTAGAGATTCTAGTTATCCTTCTCTGCCTCATTTCTGCTATGCTATTTTTCTGCCTTTGTTTGTCTAGTTTTCTCCTTCATTCTACTGCCTGCCCCACTCATTGAGGCCTTTCTGCCACTGTTCCTAAAATCCTGGTGTCTTTTTTTCTCTCTCTAGAATGTCCTTCAGTATTCTCTGTAGGGTTGGATTGGTGGTCACAAACTCCACCAGTTCCTCTTTGTCATGGAAGTAGCTTGTTTCTCCATGGATTTCTAGTGACAGTTTTGCAGGATACATCAATCTGGGCTGGAGGTTATTTTCTTTCAGGGCTTGGAGTACTTTGCTCCAAGCTCTTCTTGATCTGATGGTCTGTGTCGAGCAGTCAGCCGTGATTCTGATGGGCTTACCTTTATAGGTAATCTGCTTCTTTTCTCTGATGGCTTTTAGTATTCTGTTTTATATTGAATTTCTGGTATCTTGATTATTATATGTCTAGGTATAGATCTCTTTTAGTTGTAGGTGGCTGGAGTTCTGTATGCCTCACATAACTGAATGTCATTTTCTTTTCCCATGCTTGGGAAGTTTTCCTTAATTATTTCCATGAATAGCCTTTGTAATTTGCCTGTATGTATTCATGCTTCTTTGGTCACATTTCTTATTCTTAAATTGTAGATTCTCTTGTCATCTTCTAGCCTTTGTATTGTTACTGCCTGTTTCCTTGTTATTTTTAAGAGATCTTTCCTTTCATGATCACATATTATAAACTTGTCTTCAAGTTTTGATAGTCTATCCTTAGTTTCTTTTAAGGAGTTTTGCCAGCTTTCAGTGGAGTTTTTAATTTCCTGGAAGTCTCTTTGAATCTGCTTCATATATTCTATATTTTCTTTATATTCTTTATTAGATGTTTCTCTCCTTTTTTTGTTTTCCTCCGTTCTTCCATCTGTATCTTCCTGAGAGATGCTTCCTGAGAGCATTTCTTTTATTACTCTACTCATATCTTGCTTTAGCTGATTTAGTATTTCAGTTTTGAGCTCATCTACAAGGTCCCGAAGATATCTCTTAATGTCCATTGAAGCCATGCCTGATGTTGCATGTTTGCCACCCTCAGTCTCCCTTATTTTTCCATCTCCTGGATCAGTGCTCTCAGGGTTCTGGGCCAGGGGCCTCTTTTGGCCTCTCTCTCCTGTCATGGTCCTGGCTTCCTCCACACAGATTACAGTGCAAGTCCCAGCCCCCTTCTCTTTTGGCCATGTTTCCTCCAAAGCATGCTGGCAAAGGACCTCCACTCTCTCCTGTCTGCTCTTGTCACTGAGGTGGAAACAGCAGCTACATATTCCTCCCCTTCCCCACTGGGCCAGCCAAACTTCAGGGGTCTTCACCCAATTAGTGTGTGCTAGAAGCAGGAAATCAATTTGGGATGGTTCATTGTGTCCCAGGCAGGCATGCAGCCCAGTCCAAGCAAATCCCATGAATCTGCTCTGGGGAGGGAGCAACCAACTGAAGTCACTGTTGCTCCCAGTTCAGGCTCCTCCTGCCTGATTGCAGCATGTCACCCATTTGGTTGCACCCTTCCTGTGGGGGGGGAGGTCTCATTCCCAGCACTGATGATGGATTAATGAAGTTCCCTTCACCAGCTCCGCTCTCCTTTGAGCTCACCAACCCCCAACTTCAGCACTGCTGTCCTTCCTGTGAGTGGCAGCGGGAATGAGGTTGGGCAGCTCTGCCAGGATTCAAGCTGGTGTAAACTTGGCAGGTCATGGTGAAAATGCTGTGTCCCATAATTTTTAGCTTTTTCAGTTGTATTCCCAAAGTATTTGATGAGCTTTTGTATGTTTTAATTTCTTCCTGTGTCAAGAGGATCCATCTCTCTCTCTGTGGGTCTCTCCAAGGTGTTTTTTTCTGGCATATGAGTTGTTTCTCCTGGGAGGCTTTGTATTTTGTTGCTCACTGATTGGCCATCTTGACTTCTCTCTTGTTGTTTCAGTTTTTTACACAATAGAAAATAGGTTATTTACACATATGAGTTTGATTTGTTTCATTTATGAATATGGTCTCAAATACCACATCTTTTTTTTGTCCATACCTTGGTTGATTGGCATTTGGGTTGTTTCTAAGATTTGGGTCCTACAAATTGGGCTGCTATAAACATACATTGCTATGGTATGATGTTTTCAATTCCTCTGGGAAAATACCCAGAATGGGTATAGCTGTGCTAAATGGGACCTCTAATCCTAGTTTTTTGAAGAATCTCTTCATTGATTTCCACAGTGGGTGCACCAGTCTACTCTCCCACCAGCAGTGGAGAACAGTTCCTTTTTCCCCACAGCCCCTCTAACATTTGTTATTCATTGATTTCTTGATGCTGACAATTCTTTCTGGCATGAGATGGAATCTCAGTGTTGTTTTGATTTATATTTCTCAAGTAACCAATGACATTGAACATTTTTCCATATATTTATTTTCCATTTATATTTCTTCATCTGAGCATTGTGTGATTTGATTTTAACATACAATCTAGCATTATATCTAGTAAGATTAAAGATGTTCAATTCAGCAATATTATTGCAGAAGTTTTTAGATATTTTTATCTGTGACACATGAAAATTTATTTTATATTGCATTTCAGAAGGCAGACACAAAACAGAATGAAAGAAATTTTGCTTTTTGTTTTTCTTTTCTGACTTCTCTTTTCTTTTTATAACAAAAAATTAATAAAAAAGAAGGCAGACAAACAAATACACACACACACACACACACACACACACACACACATGGTGAACAGTTCCTGAAGAATACTTAGCCTTACAAATTATTTGGAGAAGAATTATATCAAAATGGGTGAGAGTATAGAATCCCACATTTACTTTGTTATTAATACATGTTTGTGATACTCAAAAATTATATTTGTTTACAAATATATATATTTTTTAAATTTGATAATTTTTATCTCCTGTCCCTCCCTAACTTCACTTTTCCATTGCAGCCTACATACTTTTTCATCTCCTTACTTTTCTTTTAAAATTATTTATATTTTGGTTTTCTCATATGTGACAAAGCATGTGATATTTAACCTTGTGTGAATTACATCATTTAACATTATAGGCTCAAGGTACATCCATTGTTTTACAAATGATTCCAATTTATCCTAATTTATGGCATATATATATATATATATATATATATATATATCTTTATCCATTCATGTATTGATGACCATATATATTGCTTCCATATTTCAGGCATTGTGAACTACGCATGGCTATGTATTTATCACTGTAATATGATGACTTTAATGTTTTAGGGAAAATACCCAGGGGAAGTATAGTTGAGTCAAATAGAATTTATATTTTAGCTTTTTGAGGAATTTCTATACTGGTTTACATAGTGGTTGTACTAGTCTACATTCTCACCGACAAAGTAGAAATCTTCCTTTTCCTCTATATGCTTGCCAACACTTTGCTTTTTAATTCCTTGCTAGTAGCCATTTTTACCTGGGCAACATGTAATGATGGTGTTGCTTTGATTTGTATTTCCCCAATCTTCGTGTACTGATTAACTGTCCTTCTTTTGCAAAGTGTCTACTCATTTCAAAGGCTATCTTTTGATTGAGTCACTTTCTATGGTCAAGTTTTTTGAGGTCTGTATATATTCTAGATACTAGTCCTTTGTCAGTGGAGTAGCTGGTAATAATCGCTTCCTATTTTTTTAGCTTAGTTCTTTACTCTGTAAATTGTGTACTTTGCTGTACAGAAGTTTAATAAGTTCATTTATGCATTCTTGTTATTATTCCTTGTGCAGTTGGGATCTGCTTAGAAAGTCCTGGCCTATGTCTATATCTTTTAGTGTTTTGGCTATGTCATTTTCCCAAAGACTGATTTGAGTAGAGGTTGAGAGATATAGGTCTAGATTCATTCTTTTGCATATAGATAATCAGTTTTCCTACTACCACTTGTTAAAGAGGCTGTCTTTTCTCCATAAATTGTTTTCAGTGCCTTGGTCAAAGATAATATGGCTGACAAGCATGGATCTAATTCTATATTTTCCATTGTATTCCACTGGTCTACATGTCTATTTATGCATCAGTAACATGCTGTTTTTATTAATGTACCTTTGTAATATAAATTTAAATTCTGGATTGTAACATCCCCTACTTTTCTCTTTTCACTCAGGATTTCTTGACTATTTTGGTATTTTGATTTCAATTAAATTAAATCCAGATATTATTTTTATAATGTAATCATTTTGACAACACTGATTGTACCAATTCCTTCATTGTCTAATTTCATCATCAGTCTCTTTCTTCAGAATGCTATAGTTTTCATTATAGAAGATTTTTAATTCTTTGGCTAGTTTGATTCCTTTGTACTTATGTTTTTTGAAGCTACCATGATTTGGATTATTTTCCTGATTTCTTTCATGGCAGGTTTAATATTATTGTGGAAAAATATTAATTTTTGCATATTGATTTTGTATCCTGTCACTTTTCTGAATTTGTTTTTTACCTTTGAGTGTTCTGGTGGAGATTTGGAATCTTCTAAATAGTGGATTATGTAATCTGCAAATAAAGATAGTTTGAATTTTTTCCTATTTGTATCTCTTTGATTTGTTCCTGTTGCCTGATAGATGTGGTTAGAGTTTTTAGCATTATATTGAACAGGACTTGTGAGAGTGGACACCCCTTTCTTGGTCCTGATTTCAAAGTGAATGTTGTAGTTTTTTCACATTTACTGTTATTTTGCCCATAGGTTTATCACAAATGGTTTTTAACAGATTGGGTTAAGGTCCTTCTATATTTATGTCATGAATGGATGTTACATTTTTCAAAGGCTTTCTTTGCATCTATTGAGATGCTCACGTGATTTATATTCTTCTATTTATGGTACACTACTTTTATTGATTTATCTATGTTGTATCATCATTGTACCCCTGGAATAAAGCCAACTTAGTCATGGTATATGATCTTTTTAACAATTTTTTTGCATTTAGTTTGCAAGTACCTAATTGAGGATTTTTCCATTTATGTTTATAAAGAATATTGCCCTACAGATTTCTGTATATGTTGAGTCCTCGTTTAGTTTGGTTTCAGGGTAATGCTTGCCTCAAGGAATGGGTTGGGCAATGTTCCTTCTCTTTTAATTTTATTAAAGATTTAGAAAAGTACTGGCATTAGTTCTCTGAAGTTCTTATAAAAATTAAATGTTATATCCATTAGGCCCTAGAATTTTCTTGGTTCCTAGAGTATTTATACATCTATTCCACTGACTGTAATTAGTCTATTAAGCAGTTTCATACTTTCTTGGTGCAATTTTGGTAATTCCTATTTGTCTAGGAATTTATTCATTTTTTCTTAATTTTGTTAATTCATTCTTATCTCTATTAAGTGAATTTTTCCCTGTGAAATGCACATGTCTTTGGGTGTGATTCAATACACATAAACCTACTGAAATTATTCACAGCAGAAGTATCTATGTATAATGGAATACTGCTCAGTTACAAAGAATGAAAAATTTTAACATATTTGTAGGAAAATTGATGTACCTGTAAAACATAATGTTGAGTGAAATAAACAACACAAAACTTTAAATGTCATATGATGTCTCTCATTTGAGCAAGGCAATATATAAATATAGAGTTTAAAGAAGGATACATGGAAGGGAACAAGGTGACAGATCATTTGCAATAAGCAAATTGTTCAAGGGAACAAGGATGAGGAGTAAAGGTAAGGGGAAAGGGAAATAAGTACAACAAAGATATGCCATACAAAGGAATCTAATAACCTCAATTAATGTAAATATTAAAAGAGCTATGATTATTAATATCAATGAGAATAAAAAAGGAGTAAGGGAAATGGAGGAGAGAGGGAGGTGAGAGAAGGGAAAGGAGTTTTATTTTTTTATTTTACAAAGAAGAAAAAAACAGAACTTTAAAACAAGATAATAGGAGACTAACAATAATTAATACATTGAGTATTGTTATCTTTAGATTAATTACTCAAGGTACATAATCTAAGCATGAGCTATTATCTAAACATTATTAGAACAAAACTTTCTTTTCAATGAAATAAAATAAACTAGCAGCATAAATATTTTACTATCTTGTGTGTGTACATATATGTTTTTTTCCCTTTTCCCTTCCATCTTTTCATTTGCCCAATCACAGTTTTTCTTTTCTTTTGAAAAGTTTCTTCCCAATTCACAATAACTATTGCACGTATTGGGTTGTATATACCTGTGCATCTTCTTACACTAGCGAGATTATATGATGTGTACACGTGGATATAATTTATTTCACTTATGAGTGTAGTCTCAAGCTTCATTAGTTTGCCTATAAAAGTCTCCAGTTTATCCTTCTTTATGACTATTATTCCATTATATACTGTATGTTTTTTAATCCATTCCTCAGTTGATGGGCATTTGTGTTGTTTCCAAGATTTAGCTACTGCAAATTGCTCTCCTATAAACATGGGTGCACATATATCTCTGTGGTATTATGTTTTTAATTCTTTCAGGAAGATATCCAGAAGAGAAATACCTGAGTCAAATTAGACCTTTAATCCTAGTTTACTGAGGAATCTCCACATGGATTTCAACAATGTTTATACCAGTCTACACTCCCACCAAAAGTGGAGAAGAGTTCCTTTTTCCCCATAGCCCGCACATCATTTGTTACTGACTTCTTTATGATAGCCATTCTTTTTGGAGTGAAGTGGGATATCAGTGTTACATTAATTCACATGTCTCAAATGACCAATGATATTGAACATTTTTCCATATATTTATTTGTATTTCTATTTTTTAATCTGAGAAGTTTATATTCATCTCAGATGCCCATTTTTGGATTTGGTCTTTGAATTTGGGGGTCCTGATATTTACAAACTCTATGTTTTAGAAATAAGTCCTTTGTCTGAGGGACAACTGTGTATAATTTGTCCCCATTCTATGGGTTGTCTCTTCATTCTGTTGGTGATTTCTTTTCTTGTTCAAAAACTTTTTAGTAATGTGAAAACCCACTCATTTATTCTTTGTTGAAACCATGCAGTCTGGGTTTTGTTCATGAAGTCTCTGTCTACACATAAGTCTTCAAGATTTCTACCTCTTTTCTCTTTCAGTAGAAAATGCTTCTGTTTTAATATTTAGATCGTTGATACATTTTTACTTCAGTTTAGTTTATGATGGTAGGTATGGATCTAATTCTAGTCTTCAGCATGTTCAAAGATGGTTTTTCCAACATCATTAATTAAAGAGACTATCATTCTCCTAGTGAACATGTTTGGTCTCTTTGTCAAAGGTGAAGTGGCTGACTGTGTTTGGAGTTGTGTCTGCACATTCTATTATGTTCCACTGATCATCAGGTCAGTCTTTTTGCAAGTACCATGGCAATTTTGTAGTAGCTTTTTAATATAATTTCAAGTCAAGGGTTGCAGTGCTTACTGATTTGCTTTTGTTGCCTGAAATCATTTTTGCTATTCTAGGTCTCTTCTGCTTCCAAAGGAATTTTAGACATGTTTTCTCTAGTCTGAGAGTTATGCTAATGCTATGTTGTTTGGGATTGCATTAAATCTGTATAACAATTTTAGGAGTGTGGCCATTTTCACTATGTTGATTATATCCATAAGCAAGGTATGTCTTTCCATTTTATGATAACTTCTTCAATTGTCTTTTTTGGAGTTCTATGATTTTCATTGCACAGACCTTATATTTCCTTTGTTAGACTGATTTTTACCTATTTCCATTTTTATAGTAAAGGGTGTGCTTTCCCTAATTTCTCTCTCTGTAAGTTCATTGCTTCTGTACAAGAATACTATTGATTTTTTAGTGTTGAATTTTTATCCAATTACACTCTTGATGTTATTAAAACTAGAAGCCTCTTGGTGGAATGTTTGATGTCTTCTATGTAGAGTAATGTCATCTTCAAGTAACGATAATTTAATTTCTTCCTTTATGATCCTTATTTGTTTTATTTCATTCTCTTATCTAATTACTGTGGCAAATGTTTCCAGATCTGTATTTAATAAGAATGGTGATAGTGAATATTGTTATCTTGTTCCTGATTTTAGGTTGAAAGCTTTCAGGTTTTGAACATTTAATAAACTGTTGCAGTTTGGTTTACCATATTTGGCTTTTATCAGATTGAAGAAAGACTACCTATAATGTTTTCTGTAGATTTTTATCTTGAACATGCATTGGAATTTGTCAAATGGTCTTTTTTTGCATCTATTGAAATGATCATGTGTTTTTTGTCTTTAGTTCTGATAATATGGTGTATTTCTTTTATTGATCTGCATATGTTGAACCATCTTGGCATCTCTGGGATGAATCCTACCTGGTCATGGTGTATAATCTTCTTAATGATTTTGCATTCTGTTTGCCTGTATCCTATTGAGGATTTATGCATCTGTATTCTTTAGAGTGACTGTTCTGTATGGTTCTTATTTGGTTGGGTTCTTCTCTGGATTTGGAATCAGGGTAATACTCATTTCCAAGAATGATTTTAGAAATGTTCCTTCCCTTGCAATTTCCTTAGAGATTTTCAGCATTAGTAGCATCAGTTCTTCTCTATATTTCTTGTAGAATTCAATAGTGAATCCATCAGGACCTGAGATTTTTTTTGTTTTAAACTTTTAATTACATTTTCAATTTAATTTGTTGATAATCAGGTTACCTAGAATGTTTATATGTTCTTGATTTAGTTTTGACAATTTGATTTTTTCTAGGAAACTATCCATTACTTCTCCATTTTACAGCTTATTAGTGTACAAGTTCTGAAAGTATGTATTGATGACCTTCTAGATTTCTGTAGGACCTGTTGTAATTTAACCCCTTTTAATCCTAATTCATTAAATTTGTGTTTTTTCTTTCCTTTTTTGATGAAATTGGCTACTGGTTTATCAATGTTATTGATTTCTATCAAAGAACCCACTTTTCAATTCATGTATTCTTTGTATTGTTTATGTGGTGCCAATTACATTAATTTTTCCTCATACCATTATAATTTTCTCCCTCATTTGAGCTTTGGGTTTGATTTGTTCTTCTTTTTCTAGAAGTTTGAGCTTCAACATTAGGTTGTTTATTTCAGCTTGCTCTGTTTTCCTGATGTAATAGTTTATCAGTATAAATTTCTCCTATGCTACTGCTTTCATTGCACCCCATAAGATCTTTTGTATCAGCATTATTGTTTAATTGTATAATCTGTTTAATTTTGTCTTTAATTTCTTTTCTTTTTAACATAGTAAACCTTTAATTGATACAGTATTTTGGATACAGTATTTTGGATACAAGTAAAATACAACTAGATAACAACTGTATTTTCCTCAGAAATCTATGACAGAGTGGGGTGAGATAAAACAAGATTTGTGATAGACACTTCACTATTCACATTTTAATCCTGCTGACCAGAATCTGAAGCAATTATCTTAGGCAAAGACTTTTGGTAAAATTACAGAACATGCTTCCAGGTAAATGAATGAAAAATATGATATCTTCATTTAATGTTGCTGGGATAAGTCGAACATGAAGAGCTCTTACAAAGACTAAGCATCAAAGGACAAATTGTGGTTTTATTTTGAGCCACCTTAAATTTAATTTGCCCATATATGTGTCTATTAACATTCATATACAAATTCTTTCAGGCAACATGGAACTTTCAGCTTAAAGATCTTGCCAACTACACTTACAATAGTGTTTAAGGTATTAAAATTTCATAAGAATGTAAAACTGATACTTAATTGGGTACAATAGTAAAGTGCAGAACTTTACATTTTTCTGGTTCCTGAAAATTTGGGAAGACCAAATGCATTAGCTGAAAATAGCATTTGTTAAAAAAAAAATCCATAACATGTTAATGGACAAAAAACTATATAGGTTCTCATACAAAATCTACAATTTCATCCTGTAAAAATGATTGCAACATCCTTCAGCCTTGCTATATGCATGCATATAACAAAAAAGAAATCAACAGGAAAGTTAACATTTCAATAAGCTACAAACTGTTAACTGTAAGCATATAGTGAAATTCTGGAAGACATACTGTCATACTTTGAGTAACACTACTAACAGGAGAGCATGTGTTGAAAGTAGTTTATAAATGAAATATTGCAAATCTTGTTTATACATACAACTTATAGAAAAGAAAGCTGCTGTTTTTCAATGATATAGCATCACACTAACACTATATATTTAAGACTGAAAGCTTATATACATGCATCCACTCTACCTCCAATGCAGTATATGCCTCTTAGATACTCCCATTTGTTATCTAATATATGCCAATCATGGTTTCCAGGATTTGTAGCAGTTTGAGCAGGCTAAAACAAAACCCATTGCTTACTCAGAAATGTGTTGTTTAATTTACATATGTTTATGTATTTTCCATGTGTTTATGTATGTATGATTTCTTTTCCATTGATTTCCAGTTTCAGTGAGCTATCATCAGACAGTATGCATAGCATTATTTTAATTGTTATACATTTACTTAAACATGGATTTTTTTAATTTTTAAATTTTTTTTATTTAGAGGAAAAAAATGAAAGAGAAAGAGGATAGAAATAATTAAAAAATTCAAAAAAATAAAAACAAAAACAAAAACCAGTAAGAAATCACTAGTTGACAATTACATATTTTCCTCCTAGAAGTAGTTGTTCAAGTTACAAAAGTAAAGCATACAAAGTAGATATTCAAACAGTGAGACTGCAATCAGATCTGTTCATCTATCCAACAAAAAACTTAGTATTATGGTCATCTATCCTACACTCCAACATACTTGCAGTTATATCCTTTAGAATACTTCCCTTTCCTCTCTCTTATTACAATAACTATAATCAATTCTTGTAAACTGTTTAGAAGTTCTACACATGTATAAGTCTCTACATGTATACCTAGCCTTTCTGTATTAGAGGGAAAAACAAACCAAAACAAGTCAACAATACAAATTCCTAGAGAAACACGAAATGAGAAGGACATAATAAAACCACAATACTAGGTGATCTACAGTTGTCACCATGATGTCTCCTGTTATTTTCAATAAAATTGTCTATATCATCAGGCATAGTACAATTAAACTTAGTGGTACATAGCACTATTAATAAAAACCAAACATTAGAGACATTATAGGACTTCAAACGCAGTTAATAATGAACCCAGAATGGGTATCCTATTGAATCCTACCATCCCCAGAGTAGTTGCCCCCACTACTCCCAGACTTGACACTCTCAAGCATACCAGGGTTGAATAAAATCAGTCAAGACAAGATAGCAATATAGTCAATCTTTTCTGCCTCATCTCTGCTATGCTATTTCTCTGTCATTGTTGTTTACTTTTCTCCTTCACTGCACTGTCAGTCCCTTTCATTGAGGCCTTTCTGCCATTGTTCCTGGAATCCTGGTGATTTTCTTCTTTCTCTTTAGAAAGTCTTTCAGTATTCTTTGCAGGGTTGGATTGGTGGTCATGAACTCCCCAGTTCCTCCTTGTTGTGGAAATGTTTTGTCTCTCCATTAATTCTGAGAGACAGTTTTGCAGGGTACATCAATCTAGGCTGGAGGTTATTTTCTTTCAGGGCTTGGAATATTTCACTCCAAACTCTTCTTGATTTGATAGTTTGCATTGAGAAGTCTGCTGTGATTTTGATGAGTTTTTCTTTATAGGTAATCTGTTTCTTTTTCTCCTAGTGCTTTTAATATTCTGTTCTTGTGATGGATTTCTGGAATCCTGAATATTATATGTCTGGATGTAGATCTGTTTTGGTTGTAGCTGGTTGGAGTTCTGTATGCCTCATATATCTGAACATCACTTCCTATGTTGGGGAAGTTTTCCTTAATTATTTTTGTGAATAGCTTTTTTATTTCATTTGTATTTGCCCCTGCTTTTTTGTTCACATTTTTTATTCTTATGTTATAAATCCTCTTATTGTCTTCTAGCCTTTGTATTGTTACTTCCTGGTTCCTTGTTATTTTTAAAGAGACTCCTTTCACAATCATACATTGCAGATCTATCTTCAATTTTTGAAAGTCTGTCTTTAGTTTCTTTTTTAAGAAGTTTTGCCATCTTTCAATGGAGTTTTTAATTTCCTGATATTGTCTTTGGATTTTTTTCATGTATTCTAGATTTTGTTTATATTCACACTGACACAGTTAATCTGCTGCAGTACAAGGTTTGCCGCCTGGGAGCAAAGTTCCAAATTTTTTCACACTGACTGGAGCCTGCTGAAGTCTTCTGATGTTCCAAGTGGGAGGGTGGGTGCAGCAGAATCAGTCCAGGGCAGTTTTCAGTCTGGGACAGGCTTCCGAGATGTTCCAGGTGGCAGGGTACACCCACAGGGGAGTTTCCAGGCAGCTTATGCCCAAGGTGGGCTTCCTTGTTGTTCCCAGTGGCAGGCCAGGCCCTTGAGGGAGGTTCCAGGCAGCTTATGCCTGGTGGGGACTTCTACAATGTTCTACTTAAACATGTTTTAGGGGCTAGTATGTGGTGTATTTTGGAGGACTTCCCATGTGCAGCTAAGAAGAATGTGTATTCTGATGTTTTGGGGTGGAATGCTCTGTAGACAACTACCAAGTGCATTTTTTCATAGGCTCGATTTGTTTCTGTATTTTTTTTTGTCTAGTTCATCTACCTTTCTGTGAGAGTGGGGTATTAAAGTTTGCCAGTATGATTATGGTACTGCTTGTTTGATTTTTCCTGTCTGTTAATATTTGTTTAATGTAGTTGAGTGCACCGATATTTGGTGCATATGTATTTGTGATTGTTATGTCTTCCTCTTAGAATTTTCCCTTAACAAGTATGAGTGAACTTTTTTGACTCTGTTGCTAGGGTTCAGCTTTAAATTTATATTGTTTATAAATAGTACAGCTACCTCTGCTTTTCTCTGGATTCCTATGGCAGGAGGTACTATCTTCATACTTTGACTTTTAGTCTATGATTTTCTTTTATGGTAAATGTGGTTCCCAAATGCAACATATTGCTGGATCTTGTTTCTTCATCCATTTTGCCAGTCTGTTCCTTTTGATTGGTGAGTTGAGCCCATATACATTGATGTTTATAACTGTTAATTATTGGCTTATCTTTTTCATATTATTTTGCTGTTCTTGGTTTCCTATCTTTCTTTTCTTTTTAATTGTTGTACCTTCCTTCCCTTGCTGGTGACTGTTTTTGGGGGGTGTTCTTGTGTTTGTGGTCTGTTATTTCTTTGTAATACATCCTTCAGAGCATTCTGAAGACCTGGTTTGGTGATCATGAATTTTTAGTTGTTCTTTGTCATGGAAGTATCTTAATTCTCCATTGATATTGGTTGATAGTTTTCAAGGTACAACAATCTAGGTGAAAAATTGTTTTACTTTGGGGATTTAAATACCTCACTCCAAGCACTACTTGATTGAAGGGTTTGTGATGAGAAATCTGTTAATTTAAGGGTTTGATATGCGAAGTCTTCTGTGGTTCTTATGGGCTTTCCTTCATAGGTGATTTGTTTCTTTTCTCTAGCTGCTTTTCATATTTTTTCTTGTACTGAATTTCTGGAATCTTGATTATTATATGCCTTGGTATAGATTTGTTCTGGGTACTTGGGTTTCTATATGCTTCATTAATTTGTATGTCAAATTCTCTTTCCATGTTTGGAAAGTTTTCTGCTTTTATTTCTGTGAAAAGGTTTTTTATGCCTTTTATATTGTTTCCAGCTTTTTCACTGAAATCAATCTTTTTCACTGAAATCAATCTTTTTCACTGAAATCAATCTTTTTCACTGAAATCAATCTTAACAACTGCATCAGGCTATAGAGGAAATCAAATTAGAATTAGTCTCCCATGTAAAGATAGAAATAACAACTTTAGTAAAGGAGTTGTTGAATGCAGCTAAAGAAGCACTAGAGAAAAAAGCACATGAGCATGGGAAACTGATTGAAACTTTGAATGAGCAATATAGAAAACAAGCAGAATTCATGAAACAAACTCAAAGAGACATCCAAGAAACAAAAAATTCTACTGAAAGCATGCAAAACCGCCTAAAGGAAGCTGAGGATAGGATTTCGGACCTTGAGGACAGGATCACAGTTAGTGATCAGGAAAGGACAGAACTTTTAAAAATAACAAAGCAGCATGAAATGACAATCCAGAAGCTTCAGGATGATGCCAAGAGCAACAATATAAGAATAATTGGCATTAGCAAAGATACAGGAGTCCAGGCAAATTACATATATAAAGTATTTACAGAAATAATAGCAGAAAATTTCCCAAACATGGGGAAAGAATCTGATATGCAGATAAGTGAGGCATATAGAACACCAAACAGTCACAATCAACATAAATCCACACCCAGACACATAATAATTAAGATCTCAAGACATGTAGCATAAAAACAGAATATTAAAATCTGCCAGAGAAAAGACACAACTCACCTATCAAGGAAAGCCCATTAGAATCACGGCAGACTTTTCAGCACAAACCCTCAAGTCAAGAAGAAGTTGGAGTGAGGTATTTCAAGCCCTGAAACAAAAAAAATCTTCAACCCAGACTGATGTACCCAGCAAAACTTTCATTCAAATTTAATGGAGAAACAAGATACTTCCATGATAAAGAACAAGTGAAGAAATTCATGTCCATCAGACCAACCCTAGAAAGAGTACTGAAAGACATACTAGACAGAGGAAAAGATGACCACAATACCCAAAACAACAACAGAAAGAAACATCCAGGTAGGATAAGCAATTAAATAAGAGGAAAAGCAGAAAAAAACAACTGGAACATAACATGGCAAAGTCAAGACAGTACATGGAAATCCATATGGAGAATTCTCAGAAGACGAGGATTGAAAGCCCAATTCAATCCAGCTATCCCCCTCCTGGGTATTTTCGCCAAAGAACTGAATAGTTCATATCACAGTGATATATGTGCACCCATGTTCATAGCTGCACAACTTGTGATAGCTCAATCCTGGAAGCAACCAAGATGCCCATCAACAGCATAGTGGATGAAAAAATTGTGGCCTTTTTATACAATGGAATATTACTCAGCTATAAAAAGGATGACCTTGAGGCCTTCATAGGTAAATGGAGAAAACTTGAGACTATCATCATTAATGAAATAAATAAGAATCATATTTATAAATATCATATTGTTTCTCTAGTATAAAAAGTAAATAAGAACTACAAGAGTAATAAAACCAAAATGTGTAATTGCTATTGCAAAGAAGAGAGGAAAAGAAAGTGCTCTAAGGGATATAACTGCATGTATATTTGAATGTGTAAAATAGATGACCGTATTGCTGAATCTTTGTTGGATCTCTGAGCAGAACTGATTGTAGTCTATTTGAATATTTACTATGTACCCTTTAACTTTGTAACTTGAACAACTACATCCAGGATGACAGTACATAATTTATAAATTACTGATTTCTTTGTGGGGCTTTTTCTCATTCTCCTTTTTCTTTCTTTCTTGTAGAATTCTGTATTGTTGCTACCCTTTTTTCTGTTTTTTTTCTTCTCTTTAAATAAAATTTTAAAAATGTATAATTGCTATTGTAAAAAAAGAGGAAATAGGAAGTGCTATAAAAGATATAGCTGCATGTATGTTTAGATATGTGGGATTGATGACCATATTTCTAAGTTCTTGCTGGATTGTTGAACAGATCTGTTTGCACTCTCACTGCTTGAGTGTCCACTTTGTGTGCTTTAATTCTGTAACTTGAATAACTATTTCTAAAAGAACAATAGGTAATGTATCAACTAGTGATTTCTTACTGTTTATCTTCTTTTCTTGAAATTCTGTAATATTTCTACCTTTTTCCTGTTTTCTTCTCTTTAAATAAAAAATGTATAATTGCTATTGTAAAAAAGAGAAAATAGAAAGTGCTATAAAAGATATAACTGCATGTATATTTATGTGTGCAAGATTGTTACCCATATTTCTTAGTTCTTGTTTGATTGTTGAACAGATCTGTTTGCAGTCTCACTGCATGATTGTCCATTTTGTGTGCTTTAATTTTGTAACTTGAACAACTATTTCTAAAGAGCAATATGTAATTGATCAACTAGTGATTTCTTACTGTTTATGTTTTTTTTTGAAATTCTGTAATATTTCTCTCCTTTTTGTGTTTTATCCCTTTAATTAAAAACTAAAAAAATATAGTAGGAGCAATGCTTTACAGTCAAGATAATCATCTAAATTTTCCGTGGTTGTAGGACACAAGAGAGGTGTTGGAAGAGAAAACCTAGGATTATTGATGTGAGCCTTAAGAAAAGACAATGTTTACTTGCATGAAAGTATCATAAAATCAAACAAGATAGTTGATGAAATTGAGAAAGAGGATGAGTATAAGCACAACAAAAAAGGTTAGAGCTATAAGTTGTGAAAGAGAGAGAAAAGAAGGGAAAAAAATAAGACAAAAATAATTCCATGCAAAAAAGTGAACCAAGAAACAGAAAAAAAGCAAAACAGGATAAAATAGAATAAGGAAAAAACAAACAAACAAACAAAAACCCATCTCAGCCGGATAAAAAGAATAAAACCAAATAGTCAGCAAATGGTAAGTTTAATAAAATTCCTCTAATGAGTACAGTTCAGTGCTAGACCCAAGTCAGATCCCAGAGATGTGTACTTTTGCCTAATTTTCAGATGAATTTGTGCTGTATATGACTCTGGTCTTGGCGTATGGATTTTGGGGATGGCACTAGTCTTGTTTGGCTGGAGTTTTCCCCATCCCTTTAGGGAAAATCAATGATGGTGGCCCTATCTGCCTACTTCTATTCTGCATGTTTTTGTACCCAAGCAACACACTGGTTCAGCTAACTTATCAACTGTTGGCTTAAATTTTTACTGCTGCTTTGGACTTTTCCAGATTAATATCCCCACCTTCCCATCATGTGCACCCCAGCCAGGGACCTACTGTGTGACCATCAATCTCTCCAGCCCACCTGGACCCTATTGGAGGAGTCATCTGAGATCTGTGACATTCTCGGGTCCTCTGGATGAGACCAGGGGTCCTCAGGGCTCACCATTGTCCTCTGGGTGAAGGAAGGTAATTTCGTGGGTGCAACTGAGCTCTGTGGATGAGTGGAAGGGTCACATGCAATCTGGCAGGCCTATTGGGGTTCTTTGGGTGAAGGGAGGTGTCATTGACATACTCAGAGGCCCACAAGCATCCTCTGGATGAGGAAAGGGGTCATCATAGGCTGCTTGGGTCTTCTGGATGAAGAGAGGGGTCATCATTAATCTTTCAGATCCACCCCAGCCCACTGTATGAAGGCAGGGGTACTGGCAGGACCACTTTGGTCCTACGGATCAAGAAAGAAGATTAAAAAGAAAAGAAACAAGGTGTAGTCTGTACACATAGCCACTCCCCAAGATGACTGTAAACTGCAAATATGTACTAATAACAAGTAATACAAATAAAATAAAATAAAATAAAGAAACACTGGTCACTAAATTAAAAGAAATAAATGCTATCTATAATATCAACATCCAAATAACCAATTACATGTTACTATATAATTTAGAGGTTGTTTAGCAAGCTTTCATCTCTTTCAATAACCCAGGAATACACAAGATTAGTCATAGTAGACAAAAGCCTGGGAGATAGAAAGTACAAGAAAAAAGTATTTGAAAATTAAAAGAATAAAAATTGAAAAAACCCTAAGGATACTAAAAAGAAACAAAATCAGATAAAGGAATGAAAGTAAATAGTTTTGATGATAAATTTTTTATTTTAAAGAGGGTAAAATTAAACACAACAAAGCAGAACAAAACAACACAAAAAAGAAATGTAAGAGACTTAAATTTCAATACAAGAACATCAGAAATCTTCACTAACATATTGCGTCTTGTTTTCTTCCAACTAGATGTCCATATTTTCACATACAGAGAATTCACATGAAATAACAGTATAGATCTGATCTGAACAGGATGAGGAAGACATTTTAGGTTTTCGAGACCAGACAATAGGGAAGTCAACAATGGCTGTCTTAGTGTGTCTCATTCTTTTCAAATAGCTTTCCATACCTTCATGTATGTTGAAATTAAAAAAACAAAAAAGGCTAAAATCACTATCAACAAAGAATAATAGTATTGCTGGATTTCATGTCATGACGCTACGGAATCAGCACTGGGGTACTGTAGTCTCTTTTTCTTCAAAGTAGTTGTTCATTTCATCATGCATTATATAATCAGTTCTCATAAACTGTTTATAGGTTCTATGCATGCATGAGTCTCTACATGTATTTCTATCCTTTCTGCATTAGAGGGAAAAACAAAACATAGCAAGACAAAACAAAACAAATTCCTATAAAAACATGAAATGAAAAAGTCATATAAAACCATAGTACAAGGTGATCTATAATGGTTACTGTGTTGTCTCTCGTTATCTTCAATAGAATATTCTATATCATCAGGCATAATTGAATATAGAAATATAATTGAATATAGCAGTACATAACAATATTAATAAAAACAAAACATTGTGGACAGTATAAAATTTCAAAAGTAGGTAATAATCAAACCAGAGTGGGTATCCTAATAATCTTGTCATCCTCAGTGTAGTTGCCTATACACTCAGGCTTGATACTATCAATCATAACAGCTTTGAATAAAATCTGTCAATACAAAACAACAATCTAACAAACCAGATTCAATTAAGATCAGTCATGGTAAAACAGTGTAAGGTATACAGAGCTTCAGATTAAGATAATAGGAAATTTAGAATGATTACTGTACTGTATCCTGCTATTTTTGGGGTTGCTGTCTGTGCCCTCAAATCTAGTACAAGTAGACAAACTGGGACAGAATATAATCCATCTAAACAGAGTGGTGTGAGTAATATGGGATTTAAGTTCTGATACACTATTAACAATTTACTTTGCCTTCTTTTTTTACACTATTCCTCCCCTTTCACTCCCACAGGATACTACGCAGTTTTGGGTCCCACCAACTCCCTCAGTTTTTAGCTTGGGGGGCCAACCTGCTATTTGCCTAAGTGGTTCTGAACCTTCTCACTCCTGGACTTGATCTCAAGTTGCATTCCTTTACCTACAAAAGCCTCAAGGTTTTCCTTCATTATAGCTGAGTAGTTCTCTACTGCACATAAGTATCCTGTCTTTCTAATCTATCTGCAGGTGCTGGTCAAGTTCCCCATATTTCTATCTGGTTCCCTGTCACATAGAGCATTGTTTTCTTATATTTGGTTTTTGGTCCATAGACCCTCTTGCAGGTTGATTATATTTCTTATACAGAGCATCTCAGTGGACCCTATCTCCTGATCTACTCTGCCTGTTTCTTTTTTTTTTTAGTGTATCAAAGCCATCTATGTTAGTGATTATAGCCAAACTTCTCTACCTCATTTCTGCTATGCCATTTTCTGCCATTGATTGTCTACTTTTCTCCTTCATTCTACTGCCTGCCCCATTAACTGAGGCCTCTTTGCCACTGTTCCTGAAATACTGGTATTTTTGTTCTCTCTCTAGAATGTCCTTCAGTATTCTCTGGAGGGTTGGATTCACGGTCACAAATTTCCCCCAGTTTCTGTGTCATGGAAGCATCTTGTTTCTGCATTAATTTCTAGAGACAGTTTTTCAGGACACATCAATCTGGGCTGGAGGTTTTTTTCTTTCCACACTTGGAATACTTCACTCCAAGCTTTTCTTGATTTGATGGTCTGTGTTGAGAAGTCTGGTGTGATATTGATGGGTTTTCCTTTATATGTGATCTGTTTCTTTTCTCTGATGGCTTTTAATATTCTGTCTTATATTGAATTTCTGGTATCTTAATTATTTTTTATACTTTTATTTTTGGTACTGGGGCTTGAACTCACAACCTTGCACTTGCCAGACAGGTGCTTATGCTGCTGAGCTAAATCCCCAGCCCCGGTATCCTAATTATTATATGTCTGGGTGTTGCTCTGTTTTGGTAGTAGGTGGCTGCAGTTCTGTATGCCTCATATATCTGAAAATAATTTTCTTTTCTTAGGCTTGGGAAGTTTTCCTTAATTATTTCTGTGAATAGCCTTTGTAATTCTTTTATTTTTACTCCTGCATCTTCACTCATATTTCTTATTCTTAAGTTATAGATTCTCTTGTCATCTTCTCACCTTTGTATTGTTACTGCCTGTTTCCTTGTTATTTTTAAGAGATCTTCTCTTCTGTTATTACACATTGCAAACCTGTCTTCAAGTTTTGATAGTGTATCCTTAGTTTCTTTCAAGCAGGTTTACCAGCTTTCAATGGAGTTTTAAATTTCCTACTAATCTCTTTAAATCTGCTTCATGTATTCTAGGTTTTCTTTATATTCTTTATCAACCATTTCTCTCCTTTTTTGTGTTCCTCCATTCTTCCATCTGTGTCTTTTTGAGAGGTGCTTAGCATTTCTTTTATTAATCTACTTATATCTTGCTTTACCTGATTTAATATTTCAGTTTTGAGCTCATCTACAAGATCCCAAAGATATCTCTTAATGTCCATTGATGCCGTGTCTCATGTTGCATGTTTGCTGCTCTCAATGTCTTTTGTATTTCCCTCTCCTGGATCACTGTTCTCAGAGTTTTGGGTTGGGGGCTTTTTCTTATTTCTTTCTCTTCATGTTTTTGGTTTCTTCCCTACAGGTGTATGGTGGAAGTCCCATCCCCTTTCCTTGTTGGTTATGGTTCTTCTGAAGCATGCTGGCTAGGGACTTCTGCCCTCTCCAGTTTGCTCTTGGTCACTGAGGTGCAAGCAGAGGTGGTGCACTTTGGCCCCTCCCAACTGCACCAATATTCCTGCTTCTTCATTCACATTTCTTATTCTTAAATTATAGATTCTCTTGTTGTCTTCTAGCCTTTGTATTGTTACTGCCTGTTTCCTTGTTATTTTTAAGAGATCTTTCCTTTCATGATCACACATTGCAAACTTGTCTTCAAGTTTTGATAGTCTATCCTTAGTTTCTTTTAAGGAATTTTGCCAGCTTTCAATG